>WNWK01011982.1:0-15000 GCA_009830355.1 Cherax destructor
TGGTGACCCTCTTGCGTTTTGTATATAGTGTTCCTTTTGAGTTCTTCATTTTTTCCATACCTAAGCAGCTGAAACTTATCACTATTGAACGTCATGTTGTTCTCCACTGCCCACTGGAAAACCCTGCTTATGTCTTCCTGTAATTTTTCAGTGTCCTCTACAGTAGTGACTTTCATGCTTATTTTAGTGTCATCTGCAAATGATGATAAAAAAGTGTGATGGGTGTTTTTATCTATGGACAGTGCCTTGGGACACTGAGCTTTTGTCCTCGCTGATGCTGGATCTTGCCCTGTTCACTACTACTTTTTGTGTTGTGTGTGTTAGGAACTCAAAAATCCATCTGCCTACCTTCCCCGTAATGCCCATGGCCCTCATTTTGTGCGCTATCACTCCATGATCGCATTTGTCAAACGCCTTTGCAAAATCTGTGTAAATCACATCTGTCATGGTTGTGATGGTCCATGAAGTTTGTAATCTGCCGTCTCATCACTCTTTCAAAGATTTTTATGATGTGAGAAGTGAGGGCTACTGGTCTGTAATTTTTAGCTAGTGCTCTACTACCTCCCTTATGCAAAGGAGCTATGTCTGCACTCTTTAAGGCCTCCGGTATTTCACCTAGATCTAAGCTCTTTCTCCAAAGAACACTAAGGGCTCTTGCTAATGGTACTTTGCACTTCTTTATAAATAATGCATTCCATGAATCTGGTCCAGGTGCTGAGTGAGTGGGCACGTTGTCCATTTCTTTTTCCAAATCTATGGGATTTGTACTAATGTCAGTTAGTTGGTCTGCGCGGCCTTCTGCTGGAGTGAAAAATATTTCTGCATTTTCTACCTAGCTGTCATTTAGTGGGTTGCTGAACACTGACTCGTACTGTTCTTTTAGGATTTCACTCATTTCCTGTTCATCGTCAGTATACGAATCTCCTCTCAATAATGGTCCAATTCTACAGGTAGTTCTTAGCTTGGATTTTGCATAGGAATAGAAATATTTTGGGTTTCTTGCAATATCTTGTATGGCTCTTTGTTCCCTTTGTACTTCTTCTGTCAGGTATGACATCTTAAGTTTTTGCTCTAATTCAGTGATCTTTCGGTTAAGGCTATCTCTCCTCTGTTGCAACATATTTGTGTTTTTCAACAATTCAGTAACCCGTTTTCTTCTTCTGTACCATCTCCTACGCTCTCTCTCTATATCTGATCTTCTGAGTTTCCTCAATGGTACGTGTTTCATACATACCTTGTATGCTTCTGTATTCAGCTTCTCTAGGCACTGGTGGGGATTTAGGGTGCTCATGTCTGATTCCCATGATATGTCTGATAGCTCTTAGTTTATTCTTTCTCAGTCAATTCTATGATTATTAAAATTAAACTTACTGAACATCCCGTCTCTAACATTAGTGCCGCAGTTCCCTAACCCTGAGTTAATACTCATTTGAACTTCTATGATGTTATGATCAGAGTATATTGTTTTTGTAACTGTTATGTCTCTAATTCCTCGTTGTTTGTGAATATCAAATCCAGGGTATTTTCATTTCTAGTGGGATCAATTATCTGTTGGTTTAATGAGTACTTTTCACAAAGCATCATTAGTTCCCTGGTATGTGCCTGGTATTATTAACACATCGGCCGTTTCCCACCAAGGCAGGGTGGCCCGAAAAAGAAAATCTTTCATCATTCACTCCATCATTGTCTTCCCAGAGGCGCGCTTACACTAAAGTTATAAAACTGCAACATTAACACCCCTCCTTCATATATGAGTATATAACAGATGCAGAAAAGAGGAAAAAAAGTATAAGAGGAAGGTGAACGTTTGTGGCCTGGCATCTTAACGTGGGTACAACATGAGCGAGCATTGAAGCCGGGTAGACAAGTTTTTTTTTTTTAATTCAATACAATTTTGTAGATCGGCAGTTTGCTGCATCACCATTTAATATTACAATGTAGGAACAATCAGTGTGTAGCTACCCAATTCTATTGTATGTAGTTTACGGGAATACCCGCAGTGTGGAGCTACCCTATTTTGGTTGGCTAAGAAATGTTTAACACCTGGGTATCGTTATTTAAGCGCACCAGGGGCTTTATGAATCTTATACAGACACGAGAAAGGAGACTTATGCAAGGGAACAGGAAAAGTAGTAGCAGCCGGGTTGGCATGCGATCATGATATACCGGGGAGGGAATAGGTGTAAGATCCCTGATACACTATCTACACTCCTTTACTACACCATATTCAGATACTCTATAAAACAAGAATAATTAATCACTTTATATTTAAAGGAGATGCTAATTGGAAGGAGGATACACACTATACGAGAATACAGCGATCAGTTGTGATTTACCTATGAAAATTGGGGTAATACAGAATTATAATAATAAAGTGAATTGAAAATGTAGTAGTTCACTACAGCTCCCATACCAGTTTCCACCAAGTCTTTCAGCACTGGTCTCAGAAGTGGCTTCACCTGCTGAAATAGGTCTCGCAAGACCATCCACATAACCACTCGATACAAGAGAACAAGGGAGCGCTATGCCTAAACAGATCCTCTTTCCATCCAGCATCACATTCCCTGTTCACCCCCCTAATAAAAATATCAGCTAGGAAATTCTATGGTTTTCGTAGATTAGTGGATCTTTTTATCACTAACCATTAGCTCTTTAATCCTTAAACATACATAAAATAATAACAGTTACAATTTCTACCTTAAAATGACCTCTTAACATAGGAAAATATTAACTTCCCAGTTCTGACAAAAGGAAGTTTCTCCCATCAAAAATATATAAAAAAAAAAAACTGAGTCATTCTTCTTTTCAAGGCCTTTATTATTCACTATCCTGAGTTCAATCCCCAGTAAATTTCGATACTTCCAGGAATATCCAGAGCACTTAACCCCCTACATCATCTTGCTCCTAACAAAAGGGGCTCAAAAAACGAGCACCCTCACAAATTAACGAGTCTAGGTTCCCTCGAACTTGGTGTCAAAAAACACTCACCTGGCTGCATATCACCTCTTATTTCTGAACGACCACTCAGCTTCCATAATTAATTCATCTTCAAAAACCAAGTACATTATCCATCTTCTTACCTTACCTTGAGACGATTTCAGAGGTGAGAGCCACCACGGCCCAGTCCCAAACCAAGCCTCCCTGTGGCTGGCGTGACCTCGGCCCATCCTCCTAGCAACTATGCCACTTCTTCACATACAGCTGACAGCACATTTCTATGTTAGTTTAGGTTAGAAAAATTATACATACCTGGAGTCTACCTGGAGGGTGTTTCGGGGGTCAACGACCCCGCGGTCCATTCCCGACCAGGCCTCCCGGTGGATCAGGACCTGATCAACCAGGCTGTTACTGCACATAGTCCAATGTACGAACCACAGCACGGCTGTTCGGGTATTGACTTTAGGTCTATGTCCAGCTCCCTCTTGAAGGTAGCCAAGGTTATATTGGTAATTCCCATTATGGCTAGTGGGAGGCTGTTGAACAGTCTTGTGCCCCAGACACTTAATGTGTTTTCTGCCAGTGTACTAATGACCCCTACTTTTCATTGGGGGTATGTTGCACCGTCAGCCTAGTCTTTTGCTTTCATAAGGAGTGATTTCTGTGAGCAGATTTGGGACCAGTCCCTCCAGGTGTAGATTATATTGTATCTATCTCGTCTACTCTCCAGTGAGTACAGGTCAAGAGACTACAAGCGTTCCCAGTAATTAAGGTGTTTGACGGAACTTATATGTGCAGTAAAGGTTCTCTGTACATTCTCTAGATCTGAAATTTTCCCTGCCTTGAATGGAGTTGTTAGTGTATAGCAGTATTCCAGCCTAGAGAGAACCAGTGATTTGAAACTGATCATCACTGGCTTGGCATCCCTTGTTTAGAAGGTTCTCATTATTCATCCTATCATTTTCCTTGCAGATGTGATAGTGACACTGTTGTGATCCTTGAATGTGAGATCCTCTGACATTAACACACGTCCTTCACACTACTTTTCCGCTCTATTGTGCAATTAGAGTTTGTAGTATACTCAGTTATAGTTATTATTTTCTCCAGTTTTCCATAAGGGAGCAGTTGAAATTTGTCCTCACTGAACATCATATTGTTTTCCGTTGCCCATTGGAAAAACTTGGTTTATATCTGCTTGGAGATTTACCGTGTCCTCAATGGATGACAGTCTCATGCAGATTCTAGTATCGCCTGCAGAAGATGACACGGTGATGGTTTACATCTCTGTATGTCTGATATGAGATGCGGGCGAGTACTGTACTTTGTGGAGCAGAGCTTTTCACTGTGACAGCCTCCGGCTTAACTCTATTTACCACTACTCGTTGTGTTTTATTAGTAAGAAAGTTGAAAATCCATCTGCCCACTTTGCCGATTATCCGTTTAGCACGCATTTTGTGCGCTATAACACCATGGTTGCACTTGTCAAAGGCTTTTGCAAAATCTGTGTATACTACATATGCATTCTGTCTGCCTTCCAGAGCATCCAAGACCATATCACAGTGGTCCAGTGGCTGCAAAAGGCGGAATTGACCTGCTCTAAACCCATGCTGCCCTAGATTGTGCAACTGTTGGGAATCCAAGTGATTTGCGATCATACGTCTTAGAACTCTTTCAAAGATTTTTATGATGTGAGATATTAGAGCTATTGGTCTATAGTTCTTAGCTATTGCTTTGCTGCCACCTTTTTAGTGACTGAAAAACTCCCTCTCCATAGCACACTTAAGGCACGCGAAATGGCTTTTTTGCAGTTCTTAATGAACACAGAGTTCCACGAGTCTGGGCATGGGGCTGATTGTATGGGCATGTTGTCAATGGCTTTTTCAAAGTTCCGTGGAGTTAGGGTTATGTCAGAAATCTGGCATACATTGACAGGGTTTTGAGACTTGTTTATGAAAAAATCATTTGGACTGTCGATCTTTAGACTGATTAATGCCTCGCTAAACTTAAGAGTCATGTTGAGACTTCAGTATCTTACTCATTTCTTTAATGTCATATGTGTAAGTTCCATTTTGTCTAAGCAAGGGCCCAATACTAGATGTGGTTTTTGCCTTGTTTTTGGCATATGAAAAGAAATGTTTTGATTTTCTTTCGATTTCACTAATTGCTTTTAGCTCATCCTCTCTCTCTCTCTCCTGGATCGTGTATGAATTACTGATGTATCGGATATCCGCATCCGCATAACATCCGCACAATTTCTTACATCCGCATCCGCATTTTACTGTAAACAGATATCCGCATACGCATCCGAAATCCGCGGAACATCCGCACAATTTCTTACATCCGGAATATAAGTAAGACATCCGCATCCGCGGATATCTAAATTTTCACATCCGATACATCTCTAGTATGAATCATTTAATAAGCTCAAAATTTTCCACTTTCCTGGCCAGTACTTCCTTCCGAATTTCAGATAATCTAGCCCCCTTGAGAAGCTCAGTGATTTTTCACCTCCTGTAGAGGCAGCGTCTCTCTCTCTCCAGTTTACTTCTCTTTTCTTGGAAGAATATGCCTTACCATATTTCAGCGGCCAGAAAGTTGATCATTTCAAGGCACTGGTTTGGATCCATGTTATTTAAGATATCTTTCCAACATGTTTCATTCAAGACATGGTTTACTTGATCCCAGTTGATGTTCATGATGAAGTTGAATTTGGTGAAGGCATCCTCGTAGCTGTATGTATTCTGCTGGTCAGGACTTCTGTCCATACAAGTCTGGACTTTAATTAGACTGTGATCTGAATTAGTTGTTTTTTATACTGTTATGCTTCTTACCAGGTCATTATTTGAGAAAATAAAGTCGTGTGTGTTTTCCAGTCTTGTTGGTTCCACTATCTGTTGACTTTAAGTGTATTTATTGCAGAGATTCAGCAGGGGCGCCAATGGTACACTAAGAGAAAACATCATAAGTGTTCGGGGCCCAAGACTGTTCAACAGCCTCAAACCATGCATAACGGGAATTACCAATAGGCCCCTGACTGCCTTCAAGAGGGAGCTGGACAGATACTTAAAGTCGGTGCCGGATCAGCCGGGCTGTGGTTCGTACGTTGGACTACGTGCGGCCAGCAGTAACAGCCTGCTTGATCAGGCCCTGATCCACCGGGAGGCCTGGTGGTGGACCGGGCCGCGGGGGCGTTGATCCCCGGAATACCCTCCAGGTAGACTCATTTGTGCGTGACTCTTCTGAGCTGCCTCCAGGGATAGTCTCTGCTATAACATTATTTGTTATATTCTTCTATTTGGTATGTCTTGGATTGAAATGACCAATACCTTTGATGCCTTTGATATATCTTTTATGAGTTACGAGAGTCTTTCTACTCCCAGAGCCCGGCCATGGGCCAGGCTCCTCTGATGCTAGCCTAGTGCAAGAAGCAAGATAAAAGGTGATAAACTAAAAGTCTGCCGAGCAAATAAAAAATGGCCACCCACTGAACTCGTCTGCAATAAAAGAGTATATTTCAAATGTTCAAGGAGCCATCAACAATCACCAATTTGACTTTTTACAACAGTGCCATGATGTCTGCTCAAGAAAATGGGTTGCTGATTGGCAAGAAACTATAATTATTGAGTTCCTTTTTAAAGACAACAAACTTTGTTGGTAATTCCCCTTATGTATATTAAAGGAGGATGTTGAAGAATCTAGGTCCCCTTACACTTAATGATTTTTCTCTTAGCTTACTCATCGAACCCCTGCTTTTCACTGGAGGTATTTTTCCATCTGCCAAATCTCATGTTTTCATATGGAGCAATTTCAGTATGCAGATTTGTTCTTAGGTACTGGGTTAAGCCCTGGTACTGTCCCTTCCACTCATAACCTTCCTCTCACCAACCTGTTCTTCCACTATCCCCACTTCTCCGCTCACCCCACAAATGTCTTACCTATTCTCTCTTCATCTTGATGCAGATTTGGAACCACTCTCTCCAAGATTTTCAAGGTGTAAATTATGATGTACCATTCTTACCTACATTCCAGGGAGTACAGTTCAAGGAGCTTTAAGCGTTCCCAGTAGCTCAATTGCTTGACTAAATTTATACGGGCAATAAAGTTTCTCTATACATTTAGCTCTGCAATCTCTCCTGTCTTTAATGTAAATAGCCTAGAGAGAACAAGTGACTTGAAGAGAATCATCATTGGTCCAGCATCTTTTCCTTAATGTTCTTTTTAAGAACATAAGAAAGAAGGAACACTGCAGCAGACCTACTGGCCCATGCGAGGCAGGTCCAAGTCTCCAACCAGCTTAAGCCAGGTCAGGTTACATTCACTTAAGGAAGGAGCACTGCATCTGACCTAGTAGGATAAGCTAGTCAGGACCAACTCACCCACCTGCACCCCACCTGGAAATAACCCTCACCAGGTAGTCAGGTCACTTCCACTTAAGGAATTAGTACCACATCCGACCTAGTAGCACAAGCTAGTCAGGTCCAACTCACACCCACCCACACCCACTCATGTATTTATCTAACTTATTTTTAAAACTACACAACGTCCCAGCCCCTATGACGGTACTCGGGAGTCTGTTCCACTCATCCACAACTCTATTACCAAACCAGTGCTTTCCTATATCCTTCCTGAATCTGAACTTTTCCAACTTGAAACCATTGCTGCGAGTCCTGTCTTGGCTGGATATTTTCAGCACGCTATTTACATACCCTTTGTTTATTCCTGTTTTCCATTTATACACCTCAATCATATCCCCCCTAATTCTACGCCTTTCTAGAGAGTGCAGATTCAGGGCCCTCAGTCTATCCTCATAGGGAAGATTTCTGATACATGGGATCAACTTTGTCATCCTCCTCTGCACGTTTTCCAGTGCATTTATATCCATTCTGTAATACGGTGACCAGCCGTAACTGCAATAGTAACTGTTGAGATCCTATGACATTTCCATTCCCAGTCTCTCACACCAAACTTCCACTATTGAAGGATTAGAGTTCGTCTTGTACTCCGATTCAGTTTTCCATAGTGAAACCACTGAAAATGTACTCATTGAACATCATATTCCTGTCTGTTGCTCACTGTAAGACTTGGTTTATATCTTGCTGTGTCCTCGATGGAAGCTAATCAAATTCTAGTACCGTCAACAATGGATTATATAGTGCTATGATTAATGTCCATGTCTATCAAATCTAAGAATGAGAAACAAGTGAGGCGAGTACTGTGTCTTGAACAGTTTTTTCACTGTAGCATACTGATTTAACTGTTTACTATTACGCTCTGGGTTCTATTTGTTAAGTTTAACATCCATCTGCCCACTTCTCCAATTATTCCTTTTAAGCGCATTTTAATTGCACTTGTTAGGTATTTGCAGTCGGTGTACACTACATCTGCATTCAGCTTGTCTACCACTGCACCCAAGATCATATGTTGCAATGGTCTAGCGGGAACGATCTGCTTCAGACTCATGCCGTCCTGGTTTATGCAAATGTTCGAATGTAATGATTCCATGTGAATGGCAATGTTGCTTCTTAAAATTCGTTCAAAGATTTTGATGTGTTATGTGTGTATAGTTTTTCTGCAGTTGCCTTAGTGCTACCTTTGTGAGATGGGATAATATCAATGGTTCCTAATGACTGGAACGAGATAGTGGGTTCATAGTTAAACACATTACCATCAGGTCACATTAAAAAAAATCACAATATATTTCAATATACTTATAATTAGAGTACAACATAAATAACTTAGAAGACAATTTTAAATATAAGAAAAATAAATAGGGTATAGCAATGTATCACCAGGATTTTAATAAAGTTAAAAAAATTACAGGAAAAATATAAATACAATAATTAACATCCGGGGTCCCAGACTATTCAACATCTTACCAGAAGATATAAGAACATAAGAACATAAGAAAGGAGGAACACTGCAGCAGGCCTGTTGGCCCATACTAGGCAGGTCCTTCACAATCCGTCCCACTAACAGAATATTTGCTCAACCCAATTTTCAATGCTACCCAAGAAATAAGCTTTGACAATTCTACCCACTCATGCGCGAGTCCCACTCAAATCCAACCCCTCTCACTCATGAATTTATCCAACCTAAATTTGAAACTACCCAAGGTCCTAGCTTCAATAACCCTACTAGGCAGACTGTTCCACTCATCAACTACCCTATTTCCAAACCAATACTTTCCTATATCCTTTCTAAATCTAAACTTATCTAACTTGAATCCATTATTGCGGGTTCTCTCTTGGAGAGATATCCTCAAGACCTTATTTATATCCCCTTGTTAATACCCATTTTCCACTTGTATACCTCGATCATGTCTCCCTCATTCTACGTCTTACAAGTGAATGTAATTTTAGGGTCTTCAATCTTTCTTCGTAAGGAAGATTTCTAATGCTATGTATTAATTTAGTCATTCTACGCTGAATGTTTTCTAACGAATTTATGTCCATTCTGTAATATGGAGACCAGAACTGAGCTGCGTAATCTAGGTGAGGCCTTACTAATGATGTATAAAGCTGTAATATAACCTCTGGACTTCTGTTGCTAACACTTCTGATATAAATCCCAGTAATCTATTTGCCTTATTACGTACGCTTAGGCATTGCTGTCTTGGTTTAAGGTTGCTGCTTACCATCACCCCCAAGTCCTTCTCGCAATCTGTATGGCTAAGTTCTACGTTATTTAACTTATAAGTGCTTGGGTTATGGACACTCCCGAGCTTCAGAACCTTGCATTTATCTACATTGAACTGCATCTGCCACTTTTCTGACCACGAATTAAGTTTGTCTAAATCTTCCTGAAGTTCTATGACCTCTATGTTTGAATCAATTATCCTACCTATCTTCGTGTCGTCGGCGAATTTGCTCATATCACTAGTAATTCCCTCATCAAGGTCATTGATATATATTATAAATAACAATGGGCCTAAGACTGATCCCTGTGGAACACCACTTGTTACAAGTCCCCATTCGGATTTAACCCCATTTATGCACACTCTCT
The DNA here is from genome assembly GCA_009830355.1 of Cherax destructor. NCBI lineage: Eukaryota > Metazoa > Arthropoda > Malacostraca > Decapoda > Parastacidae > Cherax > Cherax destructor. Next base: position 9,940 of record WNWK01011982.1, read on the forward strand.
GCTTCCTATTGGTGAGCCATGACTCGATCCATGACAGCACTTTTCCCCAATGCCATGAGCTGCCACTTTCTTTAACAGTCTCTGGTGCGGTACTCTATCAAAAGCCTTACTAAAGTCTAAATAAACAATATCGAATTCTTTATCGTGATCAACAGCCTCAAAAGCTTTACTGAAGAAGGTTAATAAATTAGATAGGCAGGAACGGCCCTCGTGAATCCATGCTGGGTATCATTAATCAAATTATGGTTATCTAGATGGCTTCTAATAATATCAGCTATAATTGACTCAAGTAATTTGCCTACAATTGAGGTCAGGCTTATTGGGCGGTAGTTTGACGGTAGTGACTTGTCCCCTGCTTTAAAAATAGGAATTACATTAGCCATCTTCCACATATCAGACACTACACCTGTTTGAAGAGATAAATTAAAAATGTTAGATATTGGTTCACAGAGTTCCATTTTGCATTCCTTAAGAACCCTTGCAAAAGCTCATCAGGACCCGGCGATTTATTTTGTTTCAGTCGGTCCAGCTGTTTCATAATCATTTCGCTAGTGACTGTGATATTACATAATTTATCTTCTTCTGGGCCTCTGTAAAAATTAATTACTGGGATATTATTAATGTCTTCCTGTGTGAAAACCGAGAGAAAATAATTATTAAAAATAGAGCACATATCATTCTCCTTGTCAGTAAGATGCCCAAAGTTATTTTTAAGGGGACCTATCTTATCCCTAACTTTTGTTCTATAAACCTGGAAAACTTTTGGGTTAGTTTTGAATCCCTAGCAACTTTAATTTCATAGTCCCGTTTAGCTTTTCTTATTCCCTTTTAACGTCCCTCTTAATGTCAGTATACTGATTTATAAGATGACCCTCACCTCTTTTTATGCGCCTATAAATTCCTTTCTTCTGCCCTAAAAGATATTTGAGCCTATTATTCATCCATTTTGGGTCATTTCTACTTGATCTAATTTCTTTATACGGGATAAATGTTCTTTGGGCAGCCTGTATAGTGTTAAGAAAACTGTCATATTGATACCTCTCTTCTTCACCCCAGTCCACAGTTGATAAGTGTTCTCTAAGTCCATTATAATCTGCTAAGCGAAAATCTGGGACCATTACTGAATTATCCCTACTATCATACATCCATTCAATGCTAAAGGTAATTGACTTGTGGTCGCTTGGAACCAGTGTAGAAGCCTTCAAGAGGAAACTGGACAAGTATCTTCATCGGGTGCCAGATCAACCAGGCTGTGATGGATATGTGGGGCAGCGGGCCTCCAGCAGCAACAGCCTGGTTGACCAGGCAAGCACCAGACGAGCCTGGCCCATGGCCGGGCTCAGAGTAGATACTCTCGAAACTCTTCAAAGGTATATCAAAGGTAATAAAAAAGAATCACATACTAAGCTTTAATCAATCACTAAAAGAATAAAAACATTTTCATTTTTTTATATACAAGACAAAGTTTCTTTAAGAATTTAAGACATTTTCTATTTCTACATTTTTTACATTCTTCAATAAGCAAGCTTTTCTTTTTTTTTACCTTGACTTAAACAGAAATTACCCAGTCCTTTCAGCTTGATACAGAGGCAGTGTTAGAACACAACAGTTAAGACAGCTTCACAAGTGAGTCAGCTTAAAGGTCATTCCTTTGTGTTGCCCTTCCTTGCCACCCGTCTCCCTAAAACTATAGACCTCCTTACCTCCATATAATTCCACTATTTTCCTTTACTAGAAATATGGCACCAGGATATAAATGCTCTGGAAAACGTACAAAGGAGGATGACTAAGTTGATTCCATGTATCAGAAATCTTCCCTATGAGGATAGACTGAGGGCCCTGAATCTGCACTCTCTAGAAAGACGTAGAATTAGGGGGGATATGATTGAGGTGTATAAATGGAAAACAGGAATAAATAAAGGTGATGTAAATAGCGTGCTAAAAATATCTAGTATTGACAGGACTCGCAGCAATGGCTTTAAGTTGGATAAATTCAGATTCAGGAAGGATATAGGAAAGCATTGGTTTGGTAATAGAGTTGTCGATGAGTGGAACAAACTCCCGAGTACAGTTATAGAGGCTAAAACGTTGGGTAGTTTTAAAAATAGGCTAGATAAATATATGAGTGGGTGCGGGTGGGTGTGAGTTGGACCTGACTGGTTTGTGCTACTAGGTCAGATGCCGTGCTCCTTCCTTAAGTGGATGTAACCTGACCTGGCTGGGTCGGGGCATTGGCTTAAGCCGGTGGGAGACTTGGACCTGCCTCGCATGGGCCAGTAGGCCTGCTGCAGTGTTCCTTCTTTCTTATGTTCTTATGTTATCTCGCTTGCCTACCCCTCGATAATTAACATTTTCCAGCTGAGCAGTCTCGTCCGTCTGCCCCCTTAAAGGCAGACGAGATTGCTGAGCTGGGAAAATAAGGAGAAATTTCACTGCTCGTATACACTCAATCATCTTGACAACTGGGAACGCTTTGAGTCCTTTCAACTATATTCCCTGGATAATCAAGAGGTCATCTACCCGAGTCAAGTGCGGTTTCTGGAAACAAACCTATTAAATCTTTCTGCTTCAAGGAATTCCATAAGTTACCAGGTTCTTCACTAGACTGCCCATTTTCACACTAAATTTCTCCCTAAAGAGTAAAATATTTCTATACAAGTTACATGCTGTAGTAACTTGTATACAGTTATACTGCGAGCCTGGCCCATGGCCGGGCTCAGAGAGTAGATAAACTCTAACATTCCATGTTAGTTATCGGAACATTGTTTTACGTAATTGTATATATAAGATACACTGAGGGAACAACAACTAGTTGTAAAGCTGTCATATTCCATTACAATGAATGGGTTTATACATGTAATGAATTCTGTCAACCCGAGCTGAACTATTTCAGTAAGGCGTTGAAGATATCGCCAAGCATTCCATTATGAAGAGGGGAGAAGGAATGGGAGAGGAACATCAGAAGAGGCCCGGATAACGCTGGAGTATCCTGGGTAAGAGGAAGGTGGGTTGCTAGTACAGTAATCAATAGCCACGCACATCTTAGCTCACTGCACGTCCCCCATGATCCTGGTCTCCCACTCCACCTTCTCTTTGCAAAAGTACCTATTTAACAAGCATAATTAACCTTTTTTCGTGATTTTTCTTGATTATTAGTTGGGTGGTAAAGTAGAACTGGTGTCCCTTTTATATGTACATCGATGCTGCCGTAACTATTTTGTATTCTCTGGTCATTATTGACATCATGATGAAGAATGAGACAATCTTTTTGACTTTAGCATGCCACAAATTCTTACTTGTTTTCCTCAGTATGGGTAAGGTTCACTGATGCATGTATTCATAATAATTCCCACCTTGTGTCTAACGCACACCACAAGTGTTTACATGAGGGCAAGTGGACTAGTGCACTTGTTTTGGAGAGTTCTTGTTATACCGCCTGTCATTTTCAGTGCAGCTGTTACTGTTACCTAAGTGCTCTTTAATGTTAAGAACTTCTGACATGTTTACTCCCAGGTTTCTTACACTTGATTTAATTGTATCTTATTCAATTTATTCTTCGTTATTTTAATATTGAAATCTATCTGTCAGGCATCGTACAATTTTCTGTAGCTTTCTGAAAGCCTTAGTTTGTATTAGCTTAGTAAGTAATTAAGTTTATTCAGATATAGGTACACAAAATACAGTTACATAAATTATCATACATAACAGCATGTGTGTTGATTACCCAAAAAATCAAAGTGACTTATTTCCATTGGGGTCTTTGTAACATTATTATTTAAACCTTAACTGTTAAAACAGCTAAGTAACTCAACTATGTGAAAAGCAGTTACAATAAAAGGAGATATATTAGGAATAAGGTAAACCGAGTTATTTGCATTAACATTAATGACAGGCTTGCTGTAAACTTAATGGATTTAATCTGCCATTTTCGTGTCATCTACAAAGAATGAAAAGGCATTTCGGATGTATAGGTGTGTATGACATACAAGGATAGAAAACTAGAGCAAGGACTGTGTTCAAAAGTAATGTACAAAGCTTTTCACAGTGTAGGTTTTAAATGACTATTAATCGTTGGATCAAAGTTTGAACCACAGTGCTCAGAATTACTATTAATTAAACCCCTGCTCCAACCCCTCTCCCGTACTCCATTTAATACCAACCCTGCTGCCCTCACACCTCCCTTATAAACTCTTGTATGAGTTGAGTATACTACATACACAGAGTGCTCAGTAGTACTGTAGTAACATAGGAAGTGGTAGTGTTATAAGGATGAACGTCGTGGCTAGGGGTAAGAAACCAGGGGCTTCTATGGCTACGAGTTTTTCGAAGAATCTAAAAATTGTGAGGCAACTAGACCATCTCGCCACGCCCTCGTTCCCAGTGACTAATCCGTCTTCAGTTATGTCCCTAAGGCTTAACACTATCACAACATATTTATCAAACATTGCCACTAGCTTTACAAATAAGGTCAAGGGAAAAGTGTGCCAGATGTTGGCAGAGGACAGTGGAAGGCAGTGGCACGCCAATCTTGCTCTCGGCCACTACATTTCTAATCTCACTGAATTCCCCCCTAAAAAAAAAAAATGGCGTTCTACTTTCACTCATCATTTTAGTTACTTATTTACCATATGAATCTCTAAACCGCGCAACTTCTACTCTGTGTGTGTGTGTGTGTGTGTGTGTGTGTGTACTCACCTATTTGTAGTTGCAGGGGTCGATTCATAGCTCCTGGCCCCGCCTCTTCACTGATTGCTACTAGGTCCTCTCTCTCCCTGCTCCATGAGCTTTATCAAACCTCGTCTTAAAACTATGTATGGTTCCTGCCTCCACTACGTCACTTTCTAGGCTATTCCACTTCCTGACAACTCTATGACTGAAGAAATACTTCCTAACATCTCTTTGACTCATAGGAGTCTTCAACTTCCAATTGTGGCCCCTTGTTTCTGTGTCCCCTCTCTGGAACATCTTGTCTCTGTCCACCTTATCTATTCCTCGCAGTATTTTATATGTCGTTATCATGTCTCCCCTAACCCTCCTGTCCTCTAGTGTCGTCAGGCCGAT
>WNWK01011982.1:20000-61797 GCA_009830355.1 Cherax destructor
GTTTTAAGACACTCCCTCCATATGTATGGGGATCACCAAGAGACGCCTCTTCATATATATATATATATATATATATATATATATATATATATATATATATATATATATATATATATATATATCTTTTCTCTCTAAGATGAAATTTGGCAAAGTCCTTCCAAGTATTCGTGATCGGCCGAGCTGTAATGCCTACGTCAGCCTGTGTGGTACGAACACCAATAATTTGATTGATTATGCCATTAGCTAGATATGGCAGCTCAGACTAGAGCGTAGATCCCTGATACCACAAACAGGGAACTTAGCCAACAGATAGGTAGTCATCTGGCAGATCATTTGGGTGTATCACAAACAGCAGTGGTCCTGGTAGTGATCCCTGAGGAGTCTCTAGTTGCCTAACCCATACCGTTATCTTTAACCCTGTCGCTCTTGTCTCCTTTATCCACGGAAAGAAAATTTCCCACTCCCGTTGTTTTTTTTTTTTTTTCTTTTTGCAGTTTGGCGATCAGTCTTCAGTAGGGAACCGTATCAAAGGCCTTTTTTTTTTTTTTGCAATCCAAAAACATGCAGGCTACCCATTATACCCCATCTAGCATTCTGTTTCTTCCTGCCATAGCACTATTATCCGTGAAGCCGCAAGGGGTGGCTTGTAAATACACTGCTACCTACTTAACCTGTCATTTTGTTCAACCTTTTGCGTTTCTTTTCAGAATATAACTAAGCTAGAGTCACGAACCTTTTATCGATCTCTACCTAGATTCAATGATTTGAAAAATAAACGGAGGAGTAATTTGTTAATTTTGTGGGATCCTCGAGTAATCAGTTGGGCTGTAGTACCCAAGCTGGACTTCGTGCTGCCGGCACTAACAGTTTTACTGATCTGATTATCAACCAGAAGATCTGGTCTAGGACAACGACGAGGTGACCTAGGAATTCCAAGCAGGTACACAACTCTACCTTACGAAGGAGGTACAAAAATATAGTTCCCATAGGTCATAAATAGCCTACACTTTGGAGAAGAAACTTCAGACGGCGCTTCGGCTCGTCCTGAACCATTATCAAGTGTCTGTTATTTGTGAATTATTCCAGCCACTATACTGTAACTTGTTTTTTTCATAGTTCCACAGCAGAAGGGTGTTGGGCGCACCATGATACAAGAGCTGGAAGAGAGGTTATATGGTACAGCAGGGTGGGTGCCGCAGGGCCAGCAGTCTCGCTCAGCTCTCCAGCTAAGCCTCCCCACGCCACACCCCTCCCTCCTACTTCACTTTAAATGCACCACACTAACTCATCTGGGTCTGCCAGCATCACATTTTTCACCAAGATGGGTAAATTAAATGGTCAGCGCCATCCCTCTTGAGTAAACATACTGCCATATATAGATATTACATAAAAGCCCAAAGAGCAGGCACATAATACGTGATACTAAGTTACTGAATGAAAATTATTCTCGATTTCAGCATCTTTACGCCAAGTACTTCTAAAAGACCTCCCCACAACATTACAAAGTACTGTACGTACTAGGATCTCGTCTATAATTACTCCCATACACACTTCAACATGCCCCTTTCTTCGAACACTACAAATATCGCAATAAAATATGCAGATGCTGTTATATCTGCACCTCAAAAACATAATACTTAAATGAAAAAACGTCCAATGACACGAGACAAAATACATTCAAGAATTGATAGATATGATTTACGAAGAAAGACTAAAGGATTTGCAAATGCTCTCGTTGTACGACTGGATAGTGATGACTGGAGGGGGGTTCGGGGGTCAACGCCAGACCTTATGGTGGATCAGGGCCTGATCAATCAGGTATAAAATACCAACAAGCAATCGATGTAATCAGTCCATTAATCTTGATTAATTAAGATTGATAGACGATGACATCGACTCCAGGCTCAGGGACTGATTACCTCAAACTCCTGATCTTCAACCATTCTTTTCTGTTTTGGACTGAGGAAGCCTGTGTCAAAACATATCCACAATAAAGATACCCAAGTGTTGCACAGGTGTCTAATTTATCAAGCTGTCGGTTATCTGAACCATTTATCTACACCTATTGTATTCTTGTTAATATTTGTTTATTTTCGTAAATCCCTTGAAGCATACCAACTTCTTACTTTTCTTTCTAATATTATACATCATTACCGTCTTTATTATTCTATGTATTTCATCTTCCTTTTAGATATTCTTTCCTACAAACGAGGTCACGCTTGCCGACCTCGCTCTACTGATGTCTAGCAGTTGGATAACTTAATTACCTCTCCCTGGTCGACTACCTCATTACTTTTTTTGTTTCTTTTTGTAAAGAATGGCGATCCATTACAACTTCGTTTATTCACCACTATAGGTTAAACTCAGTTACAGATTCTAAACGATTCAAGGATACCTTACTTAGTATTCATTTTCTTAATCTTATTTTGCCAAGAATCATGAGTACTGGGACAGCGTAGTGTATACCCCTGATATACTGTACTCATACTTCCCGTCTGTACCATGACACTGATTCATTTATATACTATATAGTATTAACAAGCAATTGATTTAGAAAAAAAAACTGTAGAAACTTGTTGCAAATCTGCACACTAAAATTAATATTTCTGAAATGGAGGGCATGGCATTACCCTACGAACATCAGGGGACATTAAGACTTAAAACTCAATACTATGTGCATAGGATTCAAGACATTTTTACAACACCTTTCCTTGAAATATAAGTGAAATTAGCAGTAGTCCGCTGTCTTCAAGAAGAACTTCCAGAAACAGCTCCTGATAGTCAGGCTGTAGTGTCTATATGGGACTGCATGCATAGAGCAACAATCGACTTAACCATCCTGGTCCGTAAATAAGATACTTACAGTACTAGGATATCCTAGTCCTGCACATGTCTGTTACATGCCTGTCGGTATTTGTTACACTTTTACTTACAGTTAATCAGTTTTTCTTGAGCCCGCGTGTAAGTAAATATTTTACTGCATATAAAAATCTAACGTCTACGTGGAATTCACAGAATTTGTCAAAGTTGGTATATGGAGCAAAGACCAGCTTTTCCTGGTGACCATCTGATTAGTAAGCTAGTGGTGTCAGTAACCTGCAGACCCACAACCTGGCTCATCACATATACTTCATGCACAAGCACATCTTTCACCTTGAATATTATAGTTCTTTAAATCAGGAATATTGTGTTTGTATTTGCTGGTAAAAGGGATGAAGAGCCGAAGACCTAAACTGCTGACCATTTAGTCTCTTAAGAATGTTTATTCTACACTTCCTAAGCTTTCATCGACGGACTCAGCGTTGACAGCTTCTTTAGGGTGTCTTGCCAGAATACCCTACACAAATCAGCCTTGTCAGCTCTATTAATATTATTGAGGTCTTCACTCTACAGAACAACAACATCAATATTATCAGCACTGTTGTACCTCACGTTCCCTCGCTTTCTTCCTACTTCTCAAGCGGACAAACCTCGAAAACTCATTGATATGGTCATCTAAATCTCTCACCTAGAATGTGGTGTCACAGGTATACGGTGTTTGCACGAAACAATTTAGAGATTTCCTTGACTATATGCACTGCCCTGAACTCCATCTCAATTAATTTTTTAATAATTCTTATTCTTGCAACATTTTCTTTCCAATTTCTAAGACAGATCTAAGAAACAGGCGACGATCCAGAAACCATTGATATACTGTATCAGCTACAACAAATTATTTTAGTAGCTGACTGCGAATAATGACCAAGCATCAGAAGACCTATAGAAAGTCCCCTGGAACTTTAATACATACTTAATACATCTTTTCGGTATACACATGAACACGCTTCTATGTTGCTTTCAAGTTTTCGTACTGTACAAGAATGGAATGAATGATTTTTTTTTTGTACAGAAATGTATATTTATAATTTAATTTAATTCATTTATATATATATATATATATATATATATATATATATATATTATATATATATATATATATATATATATGTCGTGCCGATTAGGTAAAACTGGTCAATTAGCAAGAACTCATCTAAAATTAAGTCCTTTCTAAAATTTTCTCTTATACGTGTAAAGATATATTTTTTTCATTTATGTTAATGTAAGAATTTATAATTTTGTACCAAGAGAAACTTTGAAAACCTACCTAACCTTATTACAACAATCGAAATTTAATTTAGCCTAACCCAACTAAATATATTTTAGATACGTTAACATTAATTTAATAATAAACAAACACAATGAAATATATTTTTTTCGTTATGTTCAGAATGATTTTGGCGAAATTATTGCATACACAAATTTTCACTTGTCCTATATATCAAGGTGAGCGTTGCAATTTAAGCCAACCTTTGAACCTTTGATATACCTTTGAAGAGCTTCGAGAGCATCTACTCTCTGAGCCCGGCCATGGGCCAGGCTCGTCTGGTGCTTGCCTGGTCAACCAGGCTGTTGCTGCTGGAGGCCCGCTGCCCCACATATCCATCACAGCCTGGTTGATCTGGCACCTGGTGAAGATATTTGTCCAGTTTTCTCTTGAAGGCTTCTACACTGGTTCCAGCCGTGTTTCGGATATCTTCTGGTAAGATGTTGAATAGTCTGGGACCCCGGATGTTAATACAGTGCTCCCGTATTGTCCCCACCGCACCCCTGCTCCTCACTGGGTTTATTTTACACTTTCTCCCATATCTCTCACTCCAGTATGTTGTTATGGCAGTGTGCAGATTTGGGACCAGGCCCTCAAGTACTTTCCATGTATATATTATCATGTATCTCTCTCCTCCGCTCCAATGAGTACATGTTCAAGACTTGAAGGCGTTTCCAATAATTTAGATGTTTCAATGGCTCAATGTGAGCCGTAAACGATCTCTGGATTTGTTCCAGCTCTGCTATTTCTCCTGCCCTGAACGGGGCCGTCAGCACTGAGCAGTATTCTAAGTGAGGGAGCACTAGCGATTTGAATAGTGTCACCATCGGCATTATTTCCCTTGTTTTGAAAGTTCTCAATACCCACCCCGTCATCTTCCTGGCTGTTGTGATCTTTGTCTTGTTATGGTCTTTAAACGACAGATCAGCAGACATAATTATTCCCAAGTCCTTTACGTGTTCCTTTCGTTCTATGTGGTGACCCTCTTGCGTTTTGTATATAGTGTTCCTTTTGAGTTCTTCATTTTTTCCATACCTAAGCAGCTGAAACTTATCACCATTGAACGTCATGTTGTTCTCCACTGCCCATTGGAAGACCTTGCTTATGTCCTCCTGTAATTTTTCAGTGTCCTCTACCGTAGTGACTTTCATGCTTATTTTAGTGTCATCTGCAAATGATGATACAAAAGTGTGCTGGGTGTTTTTATCTATGTCTGCTATGAGGATGAGAAACAGCAGAGGTGCCAGGACAGTGCCTTGGGGCACTGAGCTTTTGACCTCGCTGATGCTGGATCTTGCCCTGTTCACTACTACTTTTTGTGTTCTTTGTGTTAGGAACTCAAAATCCATCTGCCTACCTTCCCCGTAATGCCTATGGCCCTCATTTTGTGCGCTATCACTCCATGATCGCATTTGTCAAACGCCTTTGCAAAATCTGTGTAAATCACATCTGCGTTTTGGTCGTCCTCCAATGCCTCCGTAATCCTGTCATAATGGTTCAGCAGCTGTGACAGGCATGATCGACCCGCTCTAAAGCCATGCTGGTTCGGGTTATGTTGGTTGTGCTGGTCCATGAACTTTGTAATCTGCCGTCTCATCACTCTTTCAAAGATTTTTATGATGTGAGAAGTGAGGGCTACTGGTCTGTAATTTTAGCTAGTGCTCTACTACCTCCCTTATGCAAAGGAGCTATGTCTGCACTCTTTAAGGCCTCTGGAATTTCACCTAGATCTAAGCTCTTTCTCCACAGAATACTAAGGGCTCTTGCTAATGGTACTTTGCACTGCTTTATAAATAAAGCATTCCATGAATCTGGTCCAGGTGCTGAGTGAGTGGGCATGTTGGCCATTTCTTTTCGAAATCTATGGGATTTGTACTAATGTCGGTTAGGTGGTCTGCGCAGCCTTCTGCTGGAGTGAAAATATTTCTGCATTTTCTACCTTGCTGTCATTTAGTGGGTTGCTGAACACTGACTCATACTGTTCTTTTAGAATTTCACTCATTTCCTGTTCATCGTCCGTATACGAATCTCCTCTCAATAATGGTCCAATTCTACAGGTAGTTCTTAGCTTGGATTTTGCATAGGAGTAGAAATATTTTGGGTTTCTTGCAATATCCTGTATGGCTCTTTGTTCCCTTTGTACTTCTTCTGTCAGGTATGACATCTTAAGTTTTTGTTCTAATTCCGTGATCTCTCGGTTAAGGCTATCTCTCTTCTGTTGCAACATAACTGTGTTTTTCAGCAATTCAGTAACCCGTTTTCTTCTCCTGTACCATCTCCTACGCTCTCTCTCTATATCTGATCTTCTTCGGGGTTTCCTCAATGGTACGTGTTTCATACATACCTTGTATGCTTCTGTATTCAGCTTCTCTAGGCACTGGTGGGGATTTAGGGTGCTCATGTCTGATTCCCATGATATGTCTGATAGCTCTTGGTTTATTTTTTCCCAGTCAATTCTATGGTTATTAAAATTAAACTTACTGAACATTCCGTCTCTAACATTAGTGTCGCAGTTCCCTAACCCTGAGTTAATACTAGTTTGAACTTCTATGATGTTATGATCAGAGTATATTGTTTTTGTAACTGTTATGTCTCTGATTAATTCCTCCTACCTGGTATGGCCCCTGGTGCCCATACCCCTGGTTTCTCCAGTACTGACTTTGATTGTTTATACAGCCCTGATGAGCTGGTGCCTGTCTTGTCTTGTCCCACTGTTCTGCCCATCTGTCCCCTCTGTACCATTTCCACCTTTTGTCTCTTTCTTTTATCTGGTTGTTTCTCCTTATATCTAAAAAAAGATTGCTGTTCTTTTTCATTTTCCCTGCTTTCTCTGTCTCGTACTGTTCCCTTTATATGGTGGTCTGGGCAGCTCATGTCATAACATTCTCTGGACTGTGTTGAAGCTTGACACATCACTGGATGGAAGTATCTGCACTCTTTGTTAAACCGACACTTTCCTTTCCTTAACATGTTGGCACATTTTCTGGTGTGTTTATTCCAACAATCTCTGCCATAAAGGCACATACCTTTAGCATAGAATTTGCATATATTTTGGCTGCCTATATTTACTGACTTTGTATTTTCCCAAAGATCTGCAGAATTATCTGCGTTTTTTTCCTCTCTTTCCACTCCTTGGTTTTCCTCGTTATCTGCGCTTTTCTCCTTTGATGACATGGGGCCAACATTTTCCCTGGAAGAGGACTCCCTACTATATCTGTATTAGAGGCTATGGCTGTGGTGGCGTCCTTAACCAAAACCGGATGTTCACTATGGCTGGGGGCTGGGTCTGGGTCAGTCCTGGGACTGGGGGCTGAGTTAGCTAATGTTTTTGTCTCCTGTGTTTTTCCGTGGATGACTGTTTATTTTGGGTCAATTTTTGTAGACTGGTCATTCTGTGTGTTTTACCTAAGTTTTACCTAATCGGCACGACATATATATATATATATATATATATATATATATATATATATATATATATATATATATATATATATTTTATATATATATATATATATATATATATATATATATATATATATATATATATATATATATATTATATATATATATATATATATATATATATATATATATATATATATATATATATATATATATATATATATATATATAATATATGCAGTACGTGCGCGTGTGTACTCACCTATTTGTGGTTGCAGGGGTCGATTCATAGCTCTTGGCCCCGCCTCTTCACTAATTGCTACTAGGTCCTCTCTCTCCCTGCTCCATGAGCTTTATCAAACCTTGTCTTAAAACTATGTATGGTTCCTGCCTCCACTACGTCACTTTCTAGGCTATTCCACTTCCTGACAACTCTGTGACTGAAGAAATACTTCCTAACATTCCTTTGACTCATAGGAGTCTTCAACTTCCAATTGTGACCTCTTGTTTCTGTGTCCCCTCTCTGGAACATCTTGTCTCTGTCCACCTTATCTATTCCTCGCAGTATTTTATATGTAGTTATCATGTCTCCCCTAACCCTCCTGTTCTCTAGTGTCGTCAGGCCGATTTCCCTTAACCTTTCTTCGTAGGACAATCCCCCTTAGCTCTGGGACTAGTCTTGTTGCAAACCTTTGCACTTTCTCTAATTTCTTGACGTGCTTGACCAGGTGTGGGTTCCAAACTGGTGCTGCATACTCCAGTATGGGCCTGACGTATATGGTGTACAGTGTCTTGAACGATTCCTTAGTGAGGTATTGGAACGCTATTCTTAGGTTTGCCAGCCGCCCGTATGCTGCAGCAGTTATCTGATTGATGTGTGCCTCAGGAGATGTGCTCGGTATTATACTCACCCCAAGATCTTTTTTCTTGAGTGAGGTTCGCAGTCTTTGGCCACCTAGACTATACTCTGTCTGCGGTCTTCTTTGCCCTTCCCCGATCTTCATGACTTTACATTTGGCAGGGTTAAATTCAAGGAGCCAGTTACTGGACCAGGCTTGTAGCCTGTCCAGGTCTCTTTGTAGTCCTGCCTGATCCTCGACTGATTTAATTCTTCTCATTAACTTCACATCATCTGCAAAGAGGGACACTTCTGAGTCTATCCCTTCCGTTATGTCATTCACATATACCAAAAACAGTACAGGTCCTAGGACTGACCCTTGTGGAACCCCACTCGTCCCAGGTGCTCACTCTGACACCTCGTCACGTACCATGACTCGTTGTTGTCTCCCTGTCAGATATTCTCTGATCCATTGCAGTGCCTTTCCTGTTACGTGTGCCTGATCCTCTAGCTTTTGCATTAACCTCTTGTGAGGAACTGTGTCGAACGCCTTCTTGCAGTCCAAGAAAATGCAGTCTATCCACCCCTCTCTCTCTCGTGTCTTACTTTTGTTACCTTGTCATAAAACTCAAGTACGTTTGTGACACAGGATTTTCCTTCCCTGAAACCGTGCTGGTTGTCGTTTATAAGCTTGTCTTTCTAGGTGCTCCACCACTCTCCTCCTGATGATCTTCTCCATGACTTTGCATACTATACACGTCAGTGACACAGGTCTGTAGTTTAATGCCTCGTGTCTGTCTCCTTTCTTAAAAATTGGGACTACATTTGCCATCTTCCACGCCTCAGGTAGTTGCCCACTTTCAATGGATGTGTTGAAGATTTGTGTTAGTGGCACACTCAACATCTCTGCTACCTCTCTAAGGACCCACGGAGAAATGTTGTCAGGTCCCACCGCTTTTGAGGTATCGAGTTCACATAGCAGCTTCTTCACCTCCTCCTCGGTTGTGTGTATTTCATCCAGCACTTGTTGGTATACCTCCCTATTCTGAATTCCTGGAGTCCTTCCTGTCTCCTCTGTAAATACTTCTTTAAATCTCATGTTGAGCTCCTCACATACCTCTTGGTCGTTTCTTGTGAACTCCCCACCTTCCTTCCTCAGCCTGATTACCTGGTCCTTGACTGTTGTTTTCCTCCTGATGTGGCTATACAACAGCTTCGGGTCAGACTTGACTTTTGATGCTATATCATTTTCATATTGTCGCTGAGCCTCCCTTCTTACCTGTGCATATTCGTTTCTTGCTCTTCGGCTAATCTCTTTATTTTCCTGGGTCCTTTGTCTTCTGTACTTTTTCCATTATCTATTACACAGTTTTTGCCTCCCTACACCTCTGGGTGAACCAAGGACTAGTTCTGGTCTTCCCATTACTTCTGTTTCCCTTGGGGACAAACCTCTCCTCTGCCTCTTTACCTTTGATATATACCTTTGAAGAGTTTCGAGAGTATCTACTCTCTGAGCCCGGCCATGGGCCAGGCTCGTCTGGTGCTTGCCTGGTCAACCAGGCTGTTGCTGCTGGAGGCCCGCTGCCCCACATATCCATCACAGCCTGGTTGATCTGGCACCTGGTGAAGATATTTGTCCAGTTTCCTCTTGAAGGCTTCTACACTGGTTCCAGCCGTGTTTCGGATATCTTCTGGTAAGATGTTGAATAGTCTGGCCCCGGATGTTAATACAGTGCTCCCGTATTGTCCCCACCGCACCCCTGCTCCTCACTGGGTTTATTTTACACTTTCTCCCATATCTCTCACTCCAGTATGTTGTTATAGCAGTGTGCAGATTTGGGACCAGGCCCTCAAGTACTTTCCATGTATATATTATCATGTATCTCTCTCTCCTCCGCTCCAATGAGTACATGTTCAAGACTTGAAGGCGTTCCCAATAATTTAGATGTTTCAATGGCTCAATGTGAGCCGTAAACGATCTCTGGATTTGTTCCAGCTCTGCTATTTCTCCTGCCCTGAACGGGGCCGTCAGCACTGAGCAGTATTCTAAGTGGGGGAGCACTAGCGATTTGAATAGTGTCACCATCGGCATTATTTCCCTCGTTTTGAAAGTTCTCAATACCCACCCCGTCATCTTCCTGGCTGTTGTGATCTTTGTCTTGTTATGGTCTTTAAACGACAGATCAGCAGACATAATTATTCCCAAGTCCTTTACGTGTTCCTTTCGTTCTATGTGGTGACCCTCTTGCGTTTTGTATATAGAGTTCCTTTTGAGTTCTTCATTTTTTCCATACCTAAGCAGCTGAAACTTATCACCATTGAACGTCATGTTGTTCTCCACTGCCCATTGGAAGACCCTGCTTATGTCCTGTAATTTTTCAGTGTCCTCTACAGTAGTGACTTTCATGCTTATTTTAGTGTCATCTGCAAATGATGATACAAAAGTGTGCTGGGTGTTTTTATCTATGTCTGCTATGAGGATGAGAAACAGCAGAGGTGCCAGGACAGTGCCTTGGGGCACTGAGCTTTTGACCTCGCTGATGCTGGATCTTGCCCTGTTCACTACTACTTTTTGTGTTCTGTGTGTCTTTGCATTTGGTTGTCACATATTCCATCATTTCTTTTACTGGTTTTCCTGCCAATTTTCTCTCCCACTGAACGTCTTGTAGGAAGTTTCTCATGCCTGTGTAGTCCCCCCTTTTGTAGTTTCGTTTCTCCCTTCCTATTCCTGCTCCCCTCTCCACTTGTAGCTCAACTATATAATCAAAACACAGAACCAAATGATCACTAGCTCCAAGGGGCCTTTCATACGTGATATCCTCGATGTCCGAACTACTCAAGGTGAATACTAGGTCCAGTCTTGCTGGATCATCCCCACCTCTCTCTCTGGTAGTGTCTCTAACATGTTGATGCATGAGGCTTTCCAGTACCACATCCATCATCTTGGCTCTCCATGTGTGTACTCACCTAGTTGTACTCACCTAGTTGTGGTTGCAGGGGTCGAGACATAGTTCCTGGCCCCGCCTCTACACTTGCCGCTACTGGGTCACTCTCCCTGCGCCATGAGCTTTATCATACCTCTCCTTAAAGCTATGTATGGAACCTGCCTCCACTACATCTCTTCCCAAGCTATTCCACTTCCCGAATAAGAGGAATAAGAGAAGGAAGAGACAGATAAATAAGAGAAGGAAGAGACAGAGAAATAAGAGAAGGAAGAGAGAGTAATAAGAGAAGGAAGAGAAAGAGGAATGAGAGAAGGAAGAGAAAGAGGAATGAGAGAAGGAAGAAAAAGAGGAATGAGAGAAGGAAGAGAAAGTGGAATGAGAGAAGGAAGAGAAAGTGGAATGAGAGAAGGAAGAGAAAGTGGAATGAGAGAAGGAAGAGAAAGTGGAATGAGAGAAGGAAGAGAAAGTGGAATGAGAGAAGAGAAAGTGGAATGAGAGAAGGAAGAGAAAGAGGAATGAGAGAAGAGAATGAGGAATGATAGAAGAGAAAGAGGAATGAGAGAAGGAAAAGAGGAATGAGAGAAGGAAAAGAGGAATGAGAGAAGGGAGGAAAAGAGGAATGAGAGAAGGGAGGAAAAGAGGAATGAGAGAAGGGAGGAAAAGAGGAATGAGAGAAGGGAGGAAAAGAGGAATGAGAGAAGGGAGGAAAAGAGGAATGAGAGAAGGGAGGAAAAGAGGAATGAGAGAAAGAAGAGAAAGAGGGAGAAGATTGGATGAGGAGAAAATGCAAAGGGAAAAACAAAGAAAGAGGAAGAAGGCAGAGAAGGAAAGTGAAGAGGGAGAGGAGAAAGGTCGAAGGGGAGAGGAGAAAGGCCGAAGGGGAGAAGGAGACAAAGATGAGAGAAAGAAAAGATAAAAGGAAGAGGGAGAGAAGAAAGGGGAGGGAGAGACAGGGGAGAGGGAGAGGAGAAAGATAGGAGGGGGGAAAGGGAAAGTGGATAAGAAAAAAAACAGAAATGGTGAATGAGAGATAAAGTTGTGTAGAGTGGGGTGGAGGGGGAAACAGAGAGGTTAGTAGACGTCACAACATCAGTCACTATTCATGGAACAAGAAGAGGTTAGTGGACATCACATCAGCTACTGTTCACCTTAAAAAAATATGTGCAGAGCCAGCCTATATTTACAGATGGTTTGTGTATCAATAGTAAAATATACCAACAATTATGTTTACAAGACATGATATGCGGTTTATGGCGTTTATGAGACGACGTCCCAGGTGGGCGAAACGTCTTCTCAATAAATGTGTCATATTCATGTCTTAATCACATAAATGACGCTTTGTACACATCTTTTTACCACATTGAGTGCTCGCCTCTGCAACTTGCTTTCGGTAAACACATGCTGTAGATATCAACTACTCAAATGAGTTCTGGGTCACAGATACTCTTTTTCTAAGGTTAGGTAATATTACCAAACTTGATTATGTAGGACCAGTGTGTGTTTATTAGGAAAGGGAGAGGGGAAAATTGGGGTGAAATTTGACTCCAAACTGACCATGAAGAACCACATAGTAAATCTTGCAAACAAGGCAGCCAGGAAGCTTACAGCACTTTGCCGTATCTCGCATCTGCTTGACAGTAGGGGTTGCAAGATTCTGCATGAGGCACAAATATGCTCACACCTTGAGTATGCTCCACTTTCTTGGTTTGCCTTCCAACCCCCCCCCCCTCTCATTTGCGACTGCTTGACAGAGTAGAGAACAGAGCAAGACGACTCATCTCTCGCCTGAACCCATCCTGGATAGAGTTGTCATTTCAGCAGAGCCTTCAACACAGGATGGATGTGGGTGGACTTACTGCTATGTACAAGGCCAACATTGTCAAAGTACCACACATGGCTCCACTTCGAGGACAGCGAGAAGCAAGCTTCTATACCACAAGACGGGCAGAAAGCAGCAACTTCACTCTGGCTGTACCCTTCTCCAGAACATCACTTCATCTGAGATCATTTATCCCCCGGATGACTCGAGTCTGGAACACATTCGTACAGCATTATGATGTCAGCGAGATAAAGTCAGTTGATCAAGTGAAAATGCTGGCCCACAGATGGCTCCAACTTCATCCTGTTCCCTACTTGTATGTTTCATAACAATAAAAATGCTTTCAAATGAGCTGATGTAGGTAACAGCTCTTAGCTTGTCAATAAAGTTAGGAATCCTTAACTTGTCAATAGCTTATCAATGAAACTGGGGATCCTTAACCTAACCTTGTCAAACCCTGTGTAAAAAAAGAGGGCGAGAAAGAGGGAGGAGGAGAGGGAGGAATGGAGAGAGATAAAGAGATGGGGAAGGAGAGGGGGGAAGGAGGGAGGGAGATGAAGAGGAAAGGGGGGAGGAGATGGCCAAAAGAGGGAGGGAGAAAGGGGAGAGGGACAGAAGGGAGATGGAAAAGGGGAGGGGAGGAAGAGAGGGGAAGGAAGGTGAGAGGGGAAAGGAGGGAGAGAGGGAAGGAGGAGGGAGAGGGACAGAGGGAGAGGGACAGAGGGAATGGGACTGAGGGAGAGGGATTGAGGGAGAGCGACAGAGGGAGAGGGACAGAGGGAAAGAGACTGACGGAGAGGGATTGAGGGAGAGGGAGGAAGAGACTTGTTGCTTTGTTCCAACGCGATGTTCAGGGTAGAATCGATCATCCTTTAGATTGGCAGCAATGAGTCAGCTATAAGTTTAGCTGTTACATCAGCTGTACATAACATTTATATTGTCACAGAGCAACCCATCCTCGTAAGCATACCTCGTTTTTTTTTTACCGCAACTCAAGACCGTCGGTAAAACGACTGTTACGCTAAAATGTGAGCGTCTGGTTTTTGCTATAAAGTTTACCGAGTAATCTGGGTGGCTGATACAGACAGTTTGGTAAACTATATATAGTATACTGTTTATTTGTAATCACACACTGTCATACGCAAGCTCGCCTCTGTAAAGTTGTCATCAACCACAAAATGCCATAAACAAAAATGCACTGTTCACATTGGGTCAAAAGCTGTATCTAGCTCCAAAAATATTGCAGAAATTTCAAAATTGTTTCAAATGTTAAGGGAATGGTCCCAAATCTGAAAAAAATGGAATTATTCCATACGGAAGCAAGAGACTTGCCAGAGGGTGGAAAATACCTTCAATGGAAAGTAGGGGGAGAGAGGGCGATGAGTACATTAAGAAAGAACTCAATAAGTGCAAAAGACCCACGCCTTCATGCAGCCGCGGGGGGCGTTAAGGGTGCTCCCCTTTCCAAGATGTAAATATATTTGATTTAAATCTGCAATTTTCGGTGTTATATTAACCAGTTAACCAGTGTGACAACCGCAGGAGTGTAAGAAATCATATGTTTTTGAAGACGACGACTTCAATCTTTTCAGCATCTCAGCATTTTTTTTTTAGACCCCTCAGACTGAAATCTTGGCTTAAGCTTAACAACCCCCCTTCCGGACTGAAATCCTGGCTGCACCACTGCCTTTCTGCATAACTGAAGGATGTTTCCTGGGGTCAATTCCCCTGCGGGCCGGTCCCAGTGAGCCGGCAGCAGCATCAGACTGGTTGATCATATAAGCGCTAGACAAGCCTAGCCTAGGGCCATGCTACGGGAGTGAAGAAAACTCAAAATCCTTCAAAAGTATATTAAAATTATATCGTTATCAGGTAACTTTAGGAGGGTTAGCATAAGTAACAAGACATTACTGTGACTGGGATTCTAGTTCCCTAATACTACAATAAATTAAATGTAACAGTTTAGGCCATTAATCGGCAGCAAGAGAACATTGAAAATATTCACCGTCTGACCGACCTGAACCATTTTGACTTACCTGAAATCTACCTGGAGGGCATTCCGGAAATCAACGCCCCCGCGGCCTGGTCCATGACCAGGCCTCCCGGTGGATCAGGGCCTGATCAACGAGGCTGTTACTGCTGGCCGCAAGTAGTCTAACGTACGAACCACAGTCCGGCTGATCCGGCACTGACTTTATGTATCTGTCCAGCTCCCTCTTGAAGACAACCAGAGGTCTATTGGTAATTCCCCTTATGGCTAGTGGGAGGCTGTTGAACAGTCTTGGGCCCCGGACACTTATTGTGTTTTCTCTTAGTGTATTAATGGCGCACCCACTTTTCACTGGGGTATGTTGCATCGCCTGCCAAGTCTTTTGCTTTCGTAGGGAGTGATTTCTGTGTGCAGATTAGGGACCAGTCCCTCCAGGATCTTCCAGGTGTACATTTTCACTTGACAATGGTCCAGGAATGAACGAAATGTCCTTTATTAATCTTCTAAGTGATAATTTTTTGGTGAATTGTTCCAGCCACACGGTATTGTGACTACTCTGGCATTAAAAATACATACATAGTGTATATATTTTTGACTGAGTATGTTCATCAACAACAAACAAGCTCTCTCTAGTGGTTCTCAAATAACCTAATATGTGCCACTGAAGAGACAGACGAGCTCCTGTCACTCAACAGAGATGTCTCTTAAAGCAAATATAAACTAGGATGCGGAAAAAAGTTGACCGAGTTCCATGAATCAAACTATATTATATTTACGAGAAAATCGCTAAACCCATAAGAGGAATGGGAAGTGATTAAGTTTGATGCATGGGAAAGGAAGCTCCAAATACTTTGGATCAAGAACCTTTCACCAGTATCACGTATTAGGATGCAATGTCCATGTTAGCCAAACTGTCCACAGAGCTGAACTCGGCTGTCTAAACATATAAATAAATTCTGTAATTAGTTTCACAGGCCATTCAATTAAGGTACGTCGATCCCATAGTCCTTTATACCTTTGAAAGGTTTTGAGAGTTCCTATTCCCGCAGCCCGGCCCTGGGCCAGGCTTGTCTGGTTCATACCTGGTCAACCAGGCTGTTGTTACTGGCGGCCACTTATGTAGTACTATATTTCGAATGTTCATGGATTACAGTACCAAATTAAACCCTGTCGACACATCAAACAACTTAAATATGTATTAAATGCAAGACATGTACTGTAAATGTGTATTCCAAAACTAAGTGAAAATGTGACATAATACTAGTCCAAACGTGTACGACTTGTACCAAGCTCAAACATGTAAGATATTAAGTAAAATGTGTTATATACACACATACATATATATATATATATATATATATATATATATATATATATATATATATATATATATATATAATTACTGATCATAATGTGCATGGCTTATATTTAGTGTAAGCAATACACATTTTCACTTAGCGAAATGTGTATATACATGCAAGTGAAAATATGTATGAAAACAACAAGTACTTGGGTGAGATCCGCAGAGCGCGGGCCTGGTTGAGGCCGGGTAGCAACAACAGCTATTCCCAGTGCTCTTTGTTCCGGGGATGAACGGTGAAGCCATCACTCCCGTTAACACCCACCACCTACAACATGACTACCCTTATACATCTATCTATCCGTCTACGTCCCCCAATATAATATGTTTAACAGATAAGGTTGGGTTTACTGAGAGGTATAGATGGTGGTGGTAATAACCAGGTCCTAACCTACATACAGACGACCAACTGGAAACAGCCAGTTTTGCGGACTCTTCTATAAAGAACCCTATAAAAACTAGTTTGAATTAATTATAAATTAAAATATACAAGGTTAAAGATGGCGTACTAACACAAACTAATAAGCTTATTCAACTTATTTATTATCATTTAGTCCCCCCCAACCTACCTCCAGTCCACGGAAGAGGAGATTATCGCACACCTGGCAAGCTGCCTCGGCGCACAGCTTATACTCCGGGCAAGAAAGACATACAAACGCGACCTCCCTACACCAAGACCAAGAATCATTTGCTCTTTTATGCATATTTACGATGTTTTGGAACTTGAGATACTGGCTAAAAAATGTGCAATATACCTACACGTGTTTCAAGGTGCGGAAGAAGCGTGCAATTCTCTCTTACGAAGAATGCAAATCCGTAAATCGACGACAGATCAATAACGATTCATCTGAAGGTTGTCTCCAAGTGCGGTTTTGCCCGGAACGACCATCTAGCTCTCCACGTACGTGCGTGCGTGCGTACATACATACGTACACAAATAATATACACATTGAAAGGTGTACGTTACTCGATGTATATATGCTGAGTTTACTCAAATCTTATTTTTGGGATTAAAGTATACTTGACCGCTGTTAAACAGGTTACATGCAGCCTTAATGACCCTCGTATACTCGATGGGCTTTAAACCCAGTTAACCAAAAAACATACACATACGTATGTGTGAGTATTTCAATATATATATATATATATATACGCGTACACACAAAAACATTAAATATGTATATATTCCTATACTCAGAGAACACCATGAGCCTGTTTTACAAGTTTATAATCTCTACGGCACATGGCTCGTATAACTTCACTCACCCCTGAAACCTTTCACTGAACTTGTAAGAATAATATTCTTAACTACATACACATAACGAACACGAACAAATGTTCGTCAATGAAGTACAAGTTACTTCCGTCACATTTAAATAGCCTAAATCTGTCATATTAGAAACATGATCTACATCTACAACTGTAATTATGGGCAAAAAAAGTTTTACAAGGTTGGTAGCTTTAAAAATAAGAACATTTAACAATGATGGGGAACTTTACTATGTTCTGTACTTACAACTTTTTTTTAACTACATGATAATTTCTTATTATAGTTCTTCACTCATTTGTCATTCACTTAATCCTAATTCGATCTTTTCAGGAAACACAGGCTATGATTTAGATGCTTCAACTTTCACTACAATTTTTCTCGACAAATAATCTACCTGCCTGAAAAAAAGATGACAATCTTTTTAAAAACTCTTGGAGTCTAAAAGTTCATCTCTTCAATTTTGAGACATTAACTGGTTGTATAATTTAAATGTAACCGAGATCTGTGAATGCCTCCAATCTGCGTTCAAAGTAACTGATATTCTAATATACAAATCATTTTAAATTTCTGAACGTAATGCATGATACTGTCATTAATGAATCTGTTCTATACAATTTAAAATTTCAATACAATGATTGTTATTTTACTAAACTTTTGTCATTATCCACCGATAAATTAACAGGTATTTAAGCTTTACTTTATAACGTAGACATAATATGACAACTTTTATTAAAAACATTTCTTTATTATTTTTTAAATTAGAACAGTTACAAATGTACAAACATACTGTAAAATTAATTATTTCACTATGATTGTAATTATTTGTAATATTATTGTACTTTCGTTTATATATACATATTTCCTTATTACAGCGACGATCCGAGCTATAATAAACTTACCTAATGGCATTTAAGCTTTAATGTACATAGATATTTTAATATACATGTAAACTGTACACAAATATTATTAATATTGACACTTATTTTCATAGCCCGAATATTAAAAAGTTTAAATATTTATATATTATTTACACTGAGAACTACTTGGGTACGTTTCAGTAAGCAAATTTTATAGTGCCTGGATCATATTACTTGGTTTTATAGCCTGATGCTCACGTTCTGCAATACTCAAAGGTAAATATATTATAACATTAAAATGTGCAATCAACATCTGCCAGTACGCTTATGGCTTGTTTCTCACGTTCTGTACAAATCAAACAACTTATATTTGATATTAAGATATTTAATGAACATCTGCAAATGCGGGTTTACCTCTTTAAAAGCTAAACAAGAGTTTTTATCATCTTTATAAGCTTATTTTTTTAATGTCTGTGAAGTTTTTCATGCAAAAATTTAACATTACTTACAGGTACAAAATATATAGTCTTAGGGCTCTTGAATATTATTTACAACTATGGAACAAAGGTACTTACCACATCTTTAACATTACTTACAACTATGGAACAAAAGATACTCACCATATCTTAAACTAAAATGAAATATATGGTGTACTTACGACATCTGATGTGAGTGTGGGCGGCGGTAGCGTGTGATATGGGCGTGCACAGGGGTGGTTGGAAGAGAAGGTTGTACACACGTTGTGGAAGCAGGCTCGGCACTCTACAAGGGGCAAGAGAGAGGACACAGTGTGACACACATTATGCTGGTTTGGACTAGTACCATTACTGTGGCTATGGGATCCCCCCGCGGTGGAATACAATAAAGTTCCACCGTTCACAGACTGAGCACGACACAGACACGTCAAAACGCTACTACGGCATTCTGAAGACGTCGTCACGTTAAAGAGTATTTGCTCTGTGGGTGCGGTGGATGGAGTCCGGAGACACATGGGCGTGGGCGGAGGACCACATTTAAGCATATAGTTTTCCTTATCGATATTGAGCACGTGCTTGTCCGTGTAGCCCTTGTCACCATTGCCACCTTTGTTGAGGTTATTCTCAGTGTCGTAGAGGCCTATAGCTGAGGTGGTGGTTGGGGAGGCGGACATGGTTGAAGTTGGAGAGCCTCCCTGGGTAGGGGTTGCCCCGGCATGGGCATGGGTGTGGGCTACAGGAGGGCAGGGTATTGGCCGCGCCTTCATGGCCTCGTACAGGAGGCCAGTATCGAGCATCTTGCCGTTGCTTCCGCTCGACATATTTATTCACGAACACATCCAGACATGTTTCACACGATTTTATATTTTTTACCAATACTGCCAAATCACACAGCTTGGGGTTTTCATGTTTATTATCTTTTTACCATTTCACAATAAACGATGAAGCTTTTAGCTGGTTGATTGCCTAAAGATAGCCACTTGGTTTTCTACGGCTGTATCCAATTTAGCTAATTAAACCGCTATCCGAATACACCATACACTTGTGGGATTGTAGTTTTAAGAATGTCATGTTGGGAGAGGCCGGCGGTGGCAGTATTACATCCTCACTTCTCTAGAGCTGTGGGCCGACTGCCGAGCAGCAAGCCAACAACAGCGCCCCTTGACGCGCGATGCCCCTTGCCGAACTTTGAATCATTTCCAACTTATGAACAATATTATCTTATTTATATATTAAATGGTGCCAAAATACTCTAAATACAAACCTCTCTGACAAATTAAGTACAGTATATGGATAAAATATATTAACACTGCGAAATAACGAGGGATAATAAGAGAACACTTGCCACCTTTGCCTGCTGAGTTGCCAACGGTCCCTGCGAGAACTGGCACCACCGCAACTTGCTGGCTGAATGACAGTCACTAAGAGCCAGAGCTAAACCCTTCTACAGGTTTTTTTTTTATCACCAAGGTTTCTTCTTTTAATAATCACTTTGAGACAGAAACGTAAATATATACTCTGATATAATAAAAGAATCTATTGAATACAAATTTGTCGTAAAACATTTTGTCCTAGGCCTGAACTAAAATATCCCAGCTCTGCCATTGGTCCCCTGATCTGTTGGGGTTCACTATCTTATCGCTTATCTTACATACTGCTGCTCTATCCGCGCATCATCAAAATAGCAAAAACTTAATAATTTTAAATCCATACGCAGGAGATATGTAACTTGAACATGCATGCTGTAATTTAAAATCAAAATTCCTTTATTTAACGAGAATAAACTAAAATTTGATTCAAGAACATAAGACCATAAGAAAGAATGAACACTGCAGCAGGCCTATTGGCCCATGCGAGGCAGGTCCAAGTCTCCTACCGGCTTAAGCCAATGACCCAACCTAGTCAAGTTAGGTCACATTCACTTAAGGAAGGAGCACGGCATCAGACCTTTTAACACAAGCTAGTCAGGTCCAACTCACACCCACTCATGTATTTATCCAACCAATTTTTAAAAGTACACAACGTTTTAGCTTGTATGAGGGTACTCGGGGGGGTTGTTCCACTCATCCACAATAGTAGCATCAATTCCGTATATACACAAACATTCCAAGACAATATCCCAGGACAATGTCTAGTACGATTCAGTATGTCTACTGATTATTATCTTCAAGAGGGAGCACTAAACCCACAGGAATCAATATGGCTCCTAGGGAATACTGGGTGGCGGATATGATCTAGAAGAGCTCCAATTCCTTCGATTAAGATCCCTTCACCAACGTCATGGTATCTCCCTTGAATAAAAGAAATTAGGCCGTTCGGATATGAAGCACACTGCTGAAAAGTCTTAATATTAAAGCTATATATTTAAGCCATGCCATCACTGAGGACAACAGTAGTAGTCACAAACTGACATCAACTGGCTACTAGAGCTCACTCTTTATACCACACTTTTTTTCAGCTGCATCGGTGATCCCTAACCAACATAATTATGTTTCCATTAATGTAACTTAACTGCATGCAACTCCTGAAACCAACACATCAAGTAATTATTTTAATATACATGTGTGCACTGTGACAAGTGTAATAAATTCATTATATGTTAAATCATCAATAACAACAATAGTAATTGAAGAATAAGTGTTCCTGGTATACAGGGCAATGGTCTTCTTATCTACTCCTCCCATGTAACTCAATGTTTAAAAACGCATTTAAAGAAGCAACTAAGTGCAAGTGGTTAACAGCAGGTACTAGAGGAAGATGGGGGTTAAAACACGTAAGGAACAGGCTCCGTCATAATCAGACAGCCTGGCGCCTAAATGAGTATTATTCTCTATTTAATTCATATACTATACACTAACAGTAAGAATATTTGACTGTTTGTAAATACCTTTAAATTTACGTAAATACCCTGTAAGTCGACCAATCAAGAGCTACCAAATTAATAGTCGTGCACTAAACACTTAAAAGAAATTACAACCCACATTATTACTTCATGGAGCTTTATTTATAATATAATAATAATTTCCTAGCGTGACGAATATTAGAAAGTCTCTGGAGAGGCAAGCTCTTTTCAAATTCGAATTTCATTAAAGAAAATATATTAAAATTTGATATCCTACGCCCGTTATGCACATATAGTGTATGGAAAAATGAGTAAAGATTGAGTGCAGGAAGCCACTTTGATCATGCTGGGACAGAAAATGGTGCTACTGATTACATGTCTTGGTTGTGCTCGACTTGTAATTAAATCGATTTGTGAAGAAAAAATGCTGATTAAGACACTGCCAAGCAAAAGACTTGGCAGGCGATGTAACAAACCCCCAGTGAAAAATGGGGACGCCACTGGTACACTAAGAGAAAACACAATAAGTGTCCGGGGCCCAAGACTGTTCAACAGCTTCCCACCAGCTATATGAGGAATTACCAATAGACCCCTGGTTGTCTTCAAGAGGGAGCTGGGCATATACCTAAAGTAAGTGCCCAGAATACCCTCCAGGTAGACTCCAGGTAAACCTTCATAAAAGTTATAATGATCTACGTAAAATTTAAATTACTACTCGTTTCGGTTTTAATTATAAACTTTGTTATAAATAGCGAATCAATAATCAGCAATAATACAAAATGTAAAAGCAATTGGATTTTTATTTTACATACGTGCTGATGGTCATCGTAAATGAGCTTAAAACTTAAATCCAACTATCGTTCTATAAGCACGAGACTGAAGACAACCACGTAGCAAGCCTAACCAAGCACGCTATATAATAACCTTCAGCATAACTGACAATGAAGTGGGTGCATTGGGAATACGCTAACATATATTAGGAACAAAGCTCAAATACTGTGGAAAACCTCGTGAGTCACCTAAGCACCGTATTTAGCAGTGGCGGCTTGTTGTCAAGCTGGCCCGCTGACATGAAGGAAGGGGCATGGTAAACGGGAGGGAGGGAGGGGGGACGGAACGGGGAAGAGGGGGGACGGAACGGGGAAGGTGGGGGACGGAACGGGGAAGGTGGGGAACGGAAGAAGAGGATAGGCGGGGAGACCACAAGGATAGGGAAGAGAGGCAGGGAATTGGGTAAATAGCAATGGAATGGAAGAGGGATAGAAGAGAGCAGGGAAATAGAAGAGTGACACAGTTTCGAACTACTCATGATATAAGAGTAAGTGCAGATTTAAGCGTCTGCGGCTACTACATATTTATTGCGTTGACAAACGTTTCGCGGCCGTTTTCTTTTTTCTTTTATATTTGCAGTTATACGAGACTATACGTTCTTGTAGATTTATGTAACCTAACCTATTCCAACCGAACCCAACCCTTGAGTTTGCCTGGAGTCGCTTCCGGAGGTCACGGCCCTCGCAGCCTGGTCCTAGACCAGGCCTCCTGGTTGCTGGACTGATCGATCAAGCTATTAGTGTCCGCAGTCCAAAGAATGCACCACACGCTAACCCCATACAAATCAACCCAACCCAACCTAATCTAACCGAATACATCTCAACATGACCCAGCCTAATCTAATCCAATACATCTCAACACAACATAATCCAATCCAACCCAACCCAACACAACGCAACCCATGATAATATATACATGGAAAGTACTTGAGGGCCTGGTCCCAAATCTGCACACTGCCATAACAACATACTGGAGTGAGAGATATGGGAGAAAGTGTAAAATAAACCCAGTGAGGAGCAGGGGTGCGGTGGGGACAATACGGGAGCACTGTATTAACATCCGGGGTCCCAGACTATTCAACATCTTACCAGAAGATATCCGAAACACGGCTGGAACCAGTGTAGAAGCTTTCAAGAGGAAACTGGACAAATATCTTCACCAGGTGCCAGATCAACCAGGCTGTGATGGATATGAGGGGCAGCGGGCCTCCAGCAGCAACAGCCTGGTTGACCAGGCAAGCACCAGACGAGCCTGGCCCATGGCCGGGCTCAGAGAGTAGATACTCTCGAAACTCTTCAAAGGTATATCAAAGGTATAACCCATACTAACCCTACACAACCCAACCCAACCCACCACATCCGAAAGACGAAAAATAAAGTTATATGCAAAAATAGCTACTCGCTTTCACCGATCTTTTACAAAAAGCTAACCTTTCAAGGGGGCGCCTTGACAGTGAAAGGCTCTTAATCCAAGGAAATAAAGTTACCCTTACCTCCCTTGCAACCTTGATTACATCCCATTCCCCAGGTGTCGCATGACCCCTGTGAGTTTGGTACTTCCTCAAGAACATAATAATACAAAAACCAATACATTTTATCTTTCAATACCAAAACGTAATTTGCGTATAAGAGTGCACAGGTTAGGTAAATGGACAGAACACGTGTAACTAATAAGACATTTACCGAGGCTATGTTTCGCTCACCAGAGTTTTATCAAGGCAATATAAACAATAAAATGGATGAGGGTAGAACTTATGAATGAGAGGGCATAAGTGTATGCATTGAGGAAATGTTTATTAGAGACGTTTCAGTCCTGGGACTTTAGTCACTGCAAATGATAGAAGGAAATAAGAACACAAGTGGTGATCTTCACTAATGACATATTCTCTCCACTATATACACTATCTTCTCGCCTTTTCTTGTATTATTTGGTGTGACCAATGTCCCAGGACCGAAACATATGCAATAAAGATGTTGTAAATGTATGCACTTTCATCAGTACAGTGCATGGATATAGAAGATACATAAAGGGAGTAAGAAGAGGAGTCCAGAAGCTTGTAGTCTCACTAAGAATTAATCATGAGAGCGTAAGTTGCAGTGCGCACCACATTTATGTACACGACTAACTGCACACGACTGTTAAAACCATCACATGATGTGCTGGGACGAGAAACACAAAATTAACATAAACCTCACTCAAAGTCTTCTAGTGGGCAAAAGAAAATAACGTGATACTCAAAGGTGATAAACCTCAACTGACTAGATATAAAAAGAATTAAAAACTCAAGAGCACAGACTGCAAAAGTAGACAAACCATCCCAGAAAGGAAAAGAAAAAGAACACTTAAAATACTTAAGAATAATCATGTCTTGTTATTTTATTATTAATATTATTACATACCTGGGATTAGCTCTTAAAACCTGAGATCATCCAGCACATGGGGAATGGGAGGCAATCAGCTTCGATCCAAGGAAGGGGAGGTCAGGTTCAGTTCGTTTCATCAAGATCCCCTTGAAGGGTAATAATGTCATATGACCTATTGTAGCGAAGACCTTTGATATACCTTTCATTAGTTTCGATAGTTTTTTCTACTCCCGGAGCCCGGCCCTGGGCAAGGCTTGTTTCGTATTTGCTTGATCAACCAGGCTGTTGCTGCTAGTGGCCCACTGGCCGACATATCCTTCACAGCCTGGTTGATCTGGCACTTGGATACTTGTCCAGTTTCCTCTTGAAGACTTTTATACTTGTCCCAGCAATGTTTCTGATATCCTTTGGTAAAATGCTGAATAGTCTGGGACCACGGATGTTGATACAAGGTTTTCTTATTACGTCCACGGCGCCCCTGCTTTTCACTGGGTTTATTTTACACTTCCTACCACATTTCTCACTACAGTATGTTGTTATGGCAGTGTGCAGATTTAACACAAGGCCCTCAGGTACTTTCCACGTATATATTATCATGTATTTCTCCCTCCTCCGCTCCACTGAGTACACATTTAGGCCTTTGAGGAGTTCCCATTAATTTAAATGCTTTGTTGGCTCTATGCGGGCCGTAAATGATCTCTATTTGTTCCAGCTCTATCTTCCTAGCCCTGAACGGGGCCGTCAACACTGAATATTAAACTAAACGAGAGAGCACAAACGATTTGAACGGTGTCACCATTGGCACTATTTCCCTTGTTTTCAAAGTTCTCATTATCCACCCTGTTATTTTCCTGGCTGTCGTGACATTTGTCTTACTGTTCTTTGAAAGTAAGGTCAGCCGATAAATTACTCCCAAGTACTTCAGGTGTTTCTTTCGTGCTTTTTGTTGATCCTCTTAAGTTTTGTATACGGTGTCTCTTGTGAGTTCTTCATTCTTTCCATATCTAAGCAGCTGGAACTTATCACCACTAAACGTCATGTTGTTTTTCACTGCCCACTGGAAAAAAGACTGCTTATAAATACCTGCAATTTTTGTGTCTTCTATCGAGGTGATTTTCATGCTAATTTTGGTATTATCCACAAATGATGGTAATATTCAAATCGCTTGTGTTCAGAGAGAATTTCAAGGCAAGAGACATATCAAAGCTGGGAAATGTACATAAATTATTTACAACCCACATAGAATCAATAAAACATACTACTGATGATGCCTCAAAACATTTGGAACGTGTTCACTAGAATGGAGGACAGAGAGAGAGACCTGAAGATACTTGAAGCCCTTAGTATTTAAAGTCTCCTTTACCCACTCCCTCCACCTCTTCCTGAGACGACCCAATAATAACAATAACAATAATAATAACAACAACAGGGGTGCCACAGGCAATTATAATTATAAAACGCTTTGTGAACATCTACGGTGGAATACCCTTGCAGCAGATATAAGTCTGCCGGAACAAAGGCAGAGGTTTGTACGAGGAAACTAGACCAATACCTGCAACAAGCACCAGATCAGCCAGACTGCGATGGCTGTATAAGCCTGCGGGCACTGGAACCAACAGCCTGACTGATCAGATAGTCAGAAAAGAAGTTTCTATTATTTTTTATGCCTCTATGTTCACTCACAGGCTGAGCAGCGCTGCTCGGTGAACTCACCCCTCGGGGCAAAATTATTAAATTTTCCTGGTTTGACAAAACAAAAAAATCGCCACGAAATCATGTGCGCAAATCCGCCTTGATTTTTGACGCAGATAAGTACAAGATAATATTGACCTCAAGTCAGCTTCGACGTATTTTTCCTAGAATCAATCATATTCTTGAGCTTTATTGCAAACGGTATACCTGGAGGGTGTTCCGGGGGTCAACGCCCCCGCGGTAATTGGTGTCGAATTAAAAAAATTGCGCAAATTCACAAAAGGCAGAAATAAATCTATAATCGTCAAGTCAGGAAAAAATGGAAACTTGGACGGTACGAACCATTTACAAAGTGTGTTTGGTTTACAAATTAAAGGACGAAAAACATTTTTAAACAAGTCCCTGAACCCCGACGAATTGTTGTCAAGGGTCCCTAAAAATGCAAGAAGGAACTTAGTGAACATTTTTTGTTCAATATCACTTCAAACGTATATACTACCTGATGTTTGGAATGTTTTGTCAGTAATGAGTTGACCTTCGTCTCGATAATGAGTTGACTTGGGTTGTCCAGTAGTAAGCTGACTGTCGATCGGTAGTGCATTAACCTGTGTCCTGTAAAGATGTTCTTAGAGGATTCTCAGTGTCAGTACAAAGGCTGTGTTCAGGATGTTTTCTCTGAGTTCCGAACAGCTGTACCATCAGGTGAAGACAAAGACAGAGGTAGCTATCAAAAAAGATATAGCTTCTTAGAAAGAACTAGAAGATTCATCCCCAAATTAAGGAACATACCAACTTCAACGAATGAAAATTGGTTTATAAGTGGAGATTGAAGATGAAGATGAAGAGGGTTTGAGAAACGGCTGTGGAGATCTCCGATGTATTGATTATCTAGAACGACACAACAAAAGCCACTAGTGAAGGTAAGAATGTTATAGCGGGAAGATTCTCAGATAAAATTTATGGATAAGGCTTGTTACAGGGATTAGGAATAGGAGGCAGAGGGTGTGTTTTCCTGGAGCTGGGATGTAGGATGTCATTAGCATATTAGGAAACATCGTTACTGTTAATGAGAGCAGCTCTATTATCTGCCTCAGCACTGAAGGGAATGATGTTGACAAGAGTAGAAGTTTAGCCCATCCTTTTAATAAAAGTTATTATTTCACAGTTGCTAAGGTAGTCGGATAACTGAGCTTACAAGCCGAAAACTGTGATTTGAACCGTGGACGACCGAGTGCTCGACAGCTCCCTGCTTCCTGTTTGCGCTTCTAGGATCTCTCACCAGATACAGCACACCGATAGAAATAATTGGGAAGAGAACCTTATCATAGGTGCAATCTTGCTGCAGGTGGTGTTAGTAATGAATGGTTGTCCTGAGCAACTGGGGCTAATTGCTGGTTCAACAAGCGCTATAGTGACAATGTAGTACTGTTTATTGATATACTCTAATTCTGCACCTGGATTGACATGCTGGCCAGGAAATTTATGAAAGGTATGGAAGCAGTACTTGCTAGTTCAGTTGGAAGGGGAGGGGCTGTTTCTGCAGTGCATCAGGTTTTAAACTAAAAATAAATGTATATCTGTGATATACCTGTCGCCAGTTCGAGTTTTTCTAACCTCCCACCCTGGCCAGTGGCCAGACTTTTCTGCTGACTGCCTGTTCGACCTGGCTGTTGCTGTCGGTGGCCCACTGGCCCACAGCATGGTTGATCTGCCACTTGGTGGAGGTAAAGATCTAATTTCTTCTTGAAATCTTCAATAATTATTTCGGAAAAATTTCTGATGTGTGATGGCAGGAGGATGAAGAGTGTTCAACCACGGATGTTGATACAACGTTCTCTTATTGTGCCCATGGACCTCTTGCACTTGATCTATTTTACACTTCCTCTCTTATCTCTCCAGTACATTGTTATAGCAGTGTGTACAATTTGGATTATAACTTCAAATATCTTTCATGTATAGATCATCAGTTAGCTCTCTCTTCTTCACTCCAGAGAGTACATACCAAGTATATTTTGCTATAATCAGTCTATCTGTTTGATACCTATGTCCCAAGTGACTCTAATATTATTTATTTTATTTTATTTAGGACCTTAATAATTATTAACTGATGGAATATCATTTGTGTGTTCTTGTACTCGCTGTATGTGGCTGCGTCAGGAAATAAATGTTAAATAAGAGCACATTTCCTGCTCACTGTCAGTTACTCTTGACTGATTCTTCTGACTGCCGTTTAGGCTTAAAAAACTTACTCATATACTTGGGGTGTCCTATCAGCTGACAGTACATCCTGAGTATATCAGCCAGCTGGCGGGAAATACCAGCCTGGTGGCGGGAAATACCAGCCTGGTGGCGGGAAATACCAGCCTGGTGGCGGAAATACCAGCCTGGTGGCGGGAAATACCAGCCTGGTGGCGGGAAATACCAGCCTGGTGGACGGACATACCAGTATAGTGGCGGAAAATACCAGCCTGGTGGCGGGAAATATCAGTATAGTGGCGGGAAATATAAGCCTGGTGGCGGGAAATACTAGTATGACGTGATATACCAGTAAGATGGCAGGATATACTAGTAGGGCCCCAGGATATATTAGTAGGGTGGCAGGATATACCAGTAGGGTGGCGGGATATACCAGTAGGGTGGCGGGATATACCAGTTAGATGGCGGGATATACTAGTAGGGTGGCGGGATATAAGGAAGGAATAATCAAAGTATAACAACGGAAAACGAGGAGATATGCTTGGTCAGAGCGCCGTGAGTCAGGTGCTACCTAGGTGCGCTACCAGAGTGGATGGCAACAGAGTGGCTGGCACCAAAGTGGATGGCACCAGAGTGGATGGCACCAGAGTGGATGGCACAAGAGTGGCTGGCACCAGAGTGGCTGGCACCAGAGTGGATGGCACCAGAGTGGCTGGCACCAGAGTGGATGGCACCAGATTGGCTGGCACCAGAGTGGATGGTACCAGAGTGGCTGGCACCAGAGTGGCAGGCACCAGAGTGGATGGCAACAGAATGGCTGGCACCAGAGTGGATGGCACCAGAATGGCTGGCACCAGAGTGGATGGCACCAGAGTGGCTGGAACCAGATTGGATGGCACCAGATTGGATGGCACCAGAGTGGATGGCACCATAGTATATGGCACCAGAGTGGATGGCACCATAGTGGATGGCACCAGAGTGGATGGCACCAAAGTGGCTGGAACCAGATTGAATGGCACCAGAGTGAATAGCACCAGAGTGGCTGGCACCAGAGTGGATGGCACCAGAGTGGATGGCAGCAGAGTGGCTGGCACCTGAGTGGATGGCACCAGAGTGGCTGGAACCAGATTGGATGGCACCAGAGTGAATGTCACCAGAGTGGATGACACCAGAGTGGATGGCACAAGAGTGGCTGGCACCAGAGTGGCTGGCACCAGAGTGGATGGCACCAGAGTGGCTGGCACCAGAGTGGATGGCACCAGATTGGCTGGCACCAGAGTGGATGGTACCAGAGTGGCTGGCACCAGAGTGGCAGGCACCAGAGTGGATGGCAACAGAATGGCTGGCACAAGAGTGGATGGCACCAGAATGGCTGGCACCAGAGTGGATGGCACCAGAGTGGCTGGAACCAGATTGGATGGCACCAGATTGGATGGCACCAGAGTGGATGGCACCATAGTATATGGCACCAGAGTGGATGGCACCATAGTGGATGGCACCAGAGTGGATGGCACCAAAGTGGCTGGAACCAGATTGAATGGCACCAGAGTGAATAGCACCAGAGTGGCTGGCACCAGAGTGGATGGCACCAGAGTGGATGGCAGCAGAGTGGCTGGCAGCAGAGTGGATGGCACCAGAGTGGATGGCACCAGAGTGGATGGCACCAGAGTGGATGGCACCAGAGTGGATGGGACCAGAGTGGCTGACACCAGAGTGGATGGCACCAGAGTGGCTGGAACCAGATTGGATGGCACCAGAGTGAATGTCACCAGAGTGGATGACACCAGAGTGGATGGCACCAGAGTGAATGGCACCAGAGTGGCTGGAACCAGAGTGGATGGCACCAGAGTGGATGGCACCAGAGTGGATGGCACCAGAGTGGATGGCACCAGAGTGTCTGGAACCAGAGTGGATGGCACCAGAGTGAATGTCACCAGAGTGGATGACACCAGAGTGGATGGCACCAGAGTGGATGGCACTAGAGTGGATGGCACCAGAGTGGATGGCACTAGAGTGGCTGCACCAGAGTGGATGGCACCAGAGTGGATGGCACCAGAGTGGATGGCACTAGAGTGGCTGGCACCAGAGTGGCTGGAACCAGAAAAGCCTGGCCACAGGTTGGGCTAAAGAAGTAGAAACTCTCGAAACATGTCGAGGGTGTTGTAGAAGGCAGGGAATATGTGTGGAAGCAAGGAGTGTGTGTGTGTGTGTGTGTGTGTATCTCACCTATTTGCACTCACTTATTTGTGGTTGCAGGGGTCGATTCATAGCTCCTGGCCCCGCCTCTTCACTGATTGCTACTAGGTCCTCTCTCTCCCTGCTCTATGAGCTTTATCAAACCTCGTCTTAAAACTATGTATGGTTCCTGCCTCCACTACGTCACTTTCTAGGCTATTCCACTTCCTGACAACTCTATGACTGAATAAATACTTCCTAACATCTCTTTGACTCATAAGAGTCTTCAACTTCCAATTGTGACACCTTGTTTCTGTGTCCCCTCTCTGGAACATCTTGTCTGTGTCCACCTTATCTATTCCTCGCAGTATTTTATATGTCGTTATCATGTCTCCCCTAACCCTCCTGTCCTCTAGAGTCGTCAGGCCGATTTCCTTAACCTTTCTTCGTAGGACAATCCCCTTAGCTCTGGGATTAGTCTTGTTGCAAACCTTTGCACTTTCTCTAGTTTCTTGACGTGCTTGACCAGGTGTGGGTTCCAAACTGGTGCTGCATACTCCAGTATGGGCCTGACGTATATGGTGTACAGAGTCTTGAACGATTCCTTAGTGAGGTATTGGAACGCTATTCTTAGGTTTGCCAGCCGCCCGTATGCTGCAGCAGTTATCTGATTAATGTGTGCCTCAGGAGAGGTGCTCGGTATTATACTCACCCCAAGATCTTTTTCCTTGAGTGAGGTTTGTAGTCTTTGGCCACCTAGACTATACTCTGTCTGCGGTCTTTTTTGCCCTTTCCCGATCTTCATGACTTTACATTTGGCAGGGTTAAATTCAAGGAGCCAGTTACTGGACCAGGCTTGTAGCCTATCCAGGTCTCTTTGTAGTCCTGCCTGATCCTCGACTGATTTAATTCTTCTCATTAACTTCACATTATCTGCAAACAGGGACACTTCTTAGTCTATCTCTTCCGTTATGTCATTCACATATACCAAAAACAGTACCGGTCCCAGGACTGACCTTTGTGGAACCCCACTTGTCACAGGTGCCCACCCTGACACCTCGTCACGTACCATGACTCGTTGTTGCCTCCCTGTCAGATATTCTCTGATCCATTGCAGTGCCTTTCCTATTACGTGTGCCTGATCCTCTAGCTTTTGCATTAACCTCTTGTGAGGAACTGTGTCGAACGCCTTCTTGCAGTCCAAGAAAATGCAGTCTATCCACACCTCTCTCTCGTGTCTTACTTCTGTTACCTTGTCATAAAACTCCAGTAGGTTTGTGACACAGGATTTTCCTTCCCTGAAACCGTGCTGGTTGTAGTTTATAAGCTTGTGTCTTTCTAGGTGCTCCACCACTCTTCTCCTGATGATCTTCTCTATGACTTTGCATACTATACACGTCAGTGACACAGGTCTGTAATTTAATGCCTCATGTCTGTCTCCTTTCTTAAAAATTGGGACTACATTTTCCATCTTCCACACCTCAGGTAGTTGCCCAGTTTCAATGGATGTGTTGAAGATTTTTGTTAGTGGCACGCTCAACATCTCTGCTCCCTCTCTAAGGACCCAAAGAGAAATGTTGTCAGGTCCCACCGCTTTTGAGGTATCGAGTTCACATAGCAGCTTCTTCACTTCCTCTTCGGTTGTGTGTATTTCGTCCAGCACTTGTTGGTATACCTCCCTATTCTGAATTCCTGGATTCCTTCCTGTCTCCTCTGTAAAGACTTCTTTAAATCTCATGTTGAGCTCCTCACATACCTCTTGGTCGTTTCTTGTGAACTCCCCACCTTCCTTCCTCAGCCTGATTACCTGGTCCTTGACTGTTGTTTTCCTCCTGATGTGGCTATACAACAGCTTCGGGTCAGACTTAACTTTTGATGCTTTATCATTTTCGTATTGTCGCTGAGCCTCCCTTCTTACCTGTGCATATTCGTTTCTTGCTCTTCGGCTAATCTCTCTATTTTCCTGGGTCCTTTGTCTTCTGTACTTTTTCCATTCTCTAGTGCACTATGTTTTTTGCCTCCCTACACCTTTGGGTGAACCAAGGACTCGTTCTGGTCTTCCCATTACTTCTGTTTCCCTTGGGGACAAACCTCTCCTCTGTGTGTGTGTGTGTGTGTGTGTGTGTGTGAACGAAACAATTCGAAATGTTTCGGCCCCGCCGGGAATTGAACCCGGGCCCTCCGTGCGTGAAGCAAGAGCGATAGCCACCATGCCATCGGCGCGTGTATGTGTGTGTATGTGTACTCACCTAATTGTGGTTGCAGGGGTCGATACTCAGCTCCTGTGTGTGTGTGTGCGCGCGCGCACGTGCGCACTTACCAATTTGTACTTAACTATTTGTGATTGCAGGGATCGAGCCACAGCTCTTAGCCCCTCCTCTTCGCTGGTCGCTACTAGGTCCACTCTCTGCCTGCTCCAAGAGCCTTATCGTACCTCATCTTAAAGCTATGTATGGATCCTGCCTCCACTACATCACTCCA
The DNA here is from genome assembly GCA_009830355.1 of Cherax destructor. Taxonomy (NCBI): domain Eukaryota; kingdom Metazoa; phylum Arthropoda; class Malacostraca; order Decapoda; family Parastacidae; genus Cherax; species Cherax destructor. The sequence goes on from WNWK01011982.1 coordinate 53,682, forward strand.
GATTGTTCCATTTCCTGACAACTCTATGACTGAAGAAATACTTCCTAACATCCCTATGACTCATCTGAGCTGTTAACTTCCAGCTGTGTCTTCTTGTTCGTGTGTGTGCGCGCACGCGCGCGCGCCAGCATCGGTGAGTGGTATGGGAGAAAATATAAAGTAAACCAAATGAAAGCAAGGGTGTCAAAGGTACAGAATACTGTGTCAATATGTATGGGCCACGACTCTTTAACCTTCAACCTGGACAATGTAAGAAAAACTGCCGGAGCAAACTCAAAATTCAAGGGGAAACTAGACAGGTTACAGGGGTTGCGGGTAATAATAGCCTGGATGATCAGGACGTCACCAGGAAAACCTTGCCACAGGTCGGGCTACGGAATTAGAAATACTACTGTCAAAACTGGTTAGAAGTATATGATGGTTATGAGCGGAGGCCGACGCTGCCAGTGTGTGTGTCATATTGGATTTACCGGGTGTGGGCTTCTCAGTCCACTCCCACAGCCCGGTCTGGACCCACTTCCACAGCCGTCTGGACCCACACTCCCACAGCCCGGCCTGGACCCACTTCCACAGCCCAGCCTGGACCCACACTCCCACAACCTGGCCTGGACCCACTCCCACAGCCCAGCCAGGACCCACACTCCCACAGCCCGGCCTGAACCCACTTCCACAGCCCGGCCTGGACCCACTTCCACAGCCCGGCCTGGACCCACTTCCACAACCCAGCCTGGACCCACTCCCATAGCCCAGCCTGGACCCACACTCCCACAGCCCGGCCTAGACCCACTTCCACACCCCGGCCTGGACCCACACTCCCACAGCCCGGCCTGGACCCACTTCCACAGCCCGGCCTGGACCCACTTCCACAGCCCAGCCTGGACCCACACTCCCACAGCCCGGCCTGGACCCATTCCACAGCCCAGCCTGGACCCACTTCCACAGCCCAGCCTGGACCCACTCCCACAGCCCAGCCTGGACCCACACTCCCACAGCCCGGCCTAGACCCACTTCCACACCCCGGCCTGGACCCACTTCCACAGCCCAGCCTGGACCCACACTCCCACAGCCCGGCCTGGACCCACTTCCACAGCCCAGTCTGGACCCACACTCCCACAGCCTGGCCTGGACCCACTTCCACAGCCCGGCCTGGACCCACACTCCCACAGCCCAGCCTGGACCCACCTCCCACATCCCAGGCTGGACCCACACTCCCAAGCCCGGCCTAGACCCACCTCCACAGTCCGGCCTGAACCCACACTCCCACAGCCTGGCCTTGACCCACCTTCCTCAGCCCGGCCTAGACCCACCTCCACAGCCCGGCCTGAACCCACACTCCCACAGCCCGGCCTGGACCCACTTCCACAGCCCAGCCTGGACCCACTTCCACAGCCCAGCCTGGACCCACTCCCACAGCTCAGCCTGGACCCACACTTCCACAGCCCGGCCTGGACCCACACTCCCACAGCCCGGCCTAGACCCACACTCCCACAGTCCGGCCTGAACCCACACTCCCACAGCCAGGCCTGGACCCACCTCCCTCAGCCCGGCCTAGACCCACACTCCCACAGCCCGGCCTGAACCCACACTCCCACAGCCCGGCCTGGACCCACTTCCACAGCCCGGCCTGGACATTTTCCACAGCCCAGCCTGGACCCACTTCCACAGCCCGGCCTGGACCCATTTCCACAGCCTGGCCTGGACCCACCTCCTACAGCCCGGCCTGGACCCACACTCCCACAGCCCGGCCTGGACCCACACTGCTGTTTACCAATATAATTATGATAGCCCGGAGACTCGATCCTTCGTCTGCTAATAAGTGAGAAAAATACACTGTCATTAAGTAAAAGTGTAGCCTTTTTTTTTTAAGACAGATCAATTTTACAGGTTAAGAGTTGTTATCCTATACCTCAACTCATTTCAAAGCCCAGTTCTATCCAAGGTATACCACCCCCCCAGGATGCAACCCACACCAGTCAACTAACACCCAGGTATCTACTTACTGCTAGGTGAACAAGGGCAGCAGGTGTAAGAAAACATGGCGAACGTGTCCATCCGAACCGGGAATCAAACCACAGACACTCGGTATGTTTGCTGAGGGCGCTACCAACCAAGCCACGGGACATAATTACATCATAAGTGCGATCTTGAACTCATTTTCCGCTGTTTTACTGACTATAATCACTGCACAAAAATGTATATCATTAATTAGAGATACTATAACTAACCAAACCTTATCAAAATATCGGTTTTAGAGAAATTAGCATACAAACTGCGGTAACTGAAAACCAGTGGTTCAGTTATGATGTTATAAATACGTATGTTATATTCTGACTTATAAATTGGCACATGTATGTTGAAAATCTTAGGAATCCAAAGGCACGTTGGCATGTACTGCTTAACATCTTACTTAGTTATAAAACTTGTGACCGGGGCAACTAACCCAGGGCAACATGGGTTCAGGACAGGTCGCTCCTGCCTCACGCAACCACTGGACCACTATGACACGGTCGTGGATGCACTAGAGGACAAACAGAAATAACAGATGTAGTATACACAGACTCTGCAAAAGCCTTTGACAAGTGCGATCATGGCTTAATAGCTCACAAAATGCGTGCTAAAGGAATAATTGGAAAAAAATGGATCTTTTTAACGAATAGAAGACGAAGATTAAAGATAAACAGAGTTAAGCCGGAGGCTGATACAGTGAAAAGCTCTGCTCCACAAGGTAGAGTACTCGCCCCCATCCTGTTCCTCATATCTGACATAGACAGAGATGTAAGCCATGGCACCGTGTCTTCTTTTTCAGACGATACTAGAATCTGCATCAGAATCATCCAGTTTTGATGACACAGTATATTTCCAAGCGGATATGAACCAAGTTTTCCAATGGGCCTCGGAAAACAATATGATGTTCATTAAGGACAAATTTCAGTTACTCCGTTATGGAAAACTTGAGGAAATAATAGCCAGAAAGGAGTATACAACAAATTCTAACCATACAATAGAGCGAAAAACTAATGTGAAGGACTCAGGAGTGTTAATGTCAGAGGATCTCACCTACAAGGATCACAACAGTGTCACTATCACATCTGCTAGGATAATAATAAGATTAATAATGAGAACTTTCATAACTAGGGATGTCAAGCCAATGATGATTCTCTTTAAATCCTCTGTTCTCTTTAGTCTGAAATATTACTGTACACTAACGGACCCTTTCAAGGCAGGTGAAAATGCAGATGTGGAGAAGTATAGCATAGTACCAGCTATATTTATATACAAGATCCCTAGCTACCTATGACGTCAGGCGTCCTGCGCATGTGCGCGCTCGCTGAGAGGCATCTTCCTCATTCGTCTGGAGGCCTAGGCAGTGACAGGTACTAGGCTGGCACTTTTCCCTCTCACTAAGTCAATACACAGTCACCAACCCACCAGTGAGTTTCAATACGACCGTAAGTATCTCCTAGAACCCCATCCTACAAATATACAGAAAACTTTCACTACACATATAAGTACAATCAAATACCTAAAATTACTGAGAACGTTTGAAGTACCTTGACCTGTACTTCTTGGAACGCAGGCGAGAAAGATACATTATAATTTACATCTGGAAAATCCCAGAAGGACTAATCCCAAATCTACACACGGAAATCACTCCCTACGAAAACAAAAGACTCGGAATGCAATGCAACATCCACCAATGAAAAGCAGGGTTGTCGTGAGTACAGTGACACAATACGTGTCGGGGGCCCAAGATTGTTCAACAGCCTCTCATCATACGTAAGGGAAATTACCAATAGACCCCTGGCTGTCTTCAAGAGGGAACTGGACAGATACCTAAAGTCAGTGCACGATCAGCCGGGCTGTGGTTCATAAATTGGATTGCGTGTGGCCAGCAGTAACAGCCTGGTTGATCAGGTCCTGATCCACCAGGCCGGGGAGGATCCCCAGAAGAATCTCCAGGTAAATCACTGCATGCCTTTTCTGAAAACACGTTTCGTTCAAGAATGAACTCGTAACACGTAATGCAATACTTCTCTTTATACGTAGTTATAAAACTGACTGTATATGAGGAGCTGGAACTCGAGGTTTGTCCCAAGTGAAAATTATCTCTGTCATATTACTTCGTGGAGTAGTGTTTTGACTCCTTCCCTAAAATTATAACTGCCAAGAGTAAATGATCTTCGTGCGTCCTAAGTTCGAACATTTCACCTTCTTAAAGACAGGAGGAAGTTAGCGAATCACAATACGCTTGTTTAGACAGTACAATAGTCTTGAACAATGCTAACACTGTGTTTCGCATCGCTTGTTTCAGAGGTTCACATAATCCACATTATAATTTTCCCGGGTGAGCCGGTATGTGCCACATGTGTTCTCTGATGATTGCTTCATCTCAGCATAATGATCTAAGATCTTTCATCATACATTTCCGCTGTGATAAGCTTCCTCGTGACTTCTAGTTCCAGTGATTCTCAGTGTTGTGCCCTACCACACCTAACCTTTCTTGCTACTCTCAAATTAAACCATTTCTTACTTCCCTGTTTCTCATCATCTCGTATATTTGAAACAACTTGTCTATCTGCCCTAGTAAGTCCTGTGCATGCATTATAAGTAGTGATCCTGTATTTGGCCTCAGGAGTTTACGTGATCCGGACAAGCGTGTGGGGGTTGGTGGGCGTGTGTTGGGTCCTCGAATGGTATAGTATTTCATAAAGTACTAAACTGGTGGTGGGTCGTGTGTGTGAGAGGGAAGGGAAGGGATGATCTGGCGTAGTGACGCAATTGCAACATGGACCGACAGTATGAGGCAAGAGTGGCGGGTGACGCCGGTCTATTCACAACGAACCAGACGCCACAAACGTTGTGAGGTGCCGCCCTCTACCGCCCCGCCGTCACCAACATGTTCTCACCAACCGGCCCTCACCACCAAGAACGTTCGCTGCCTTGCCACCCACAATGCCCCGCCCAACACGCCAAGCCCCGACCCGCGCCACCTCACTCCGCTCAAACATCGCCACAAAGCCCACAATACATGCCAATATTGTCCTAGTGTGACTGAACGTTTCCAATAATAAAGTAATTTGAAAACATTTTACCCTGTTTTTCTTGCAAAGTGACTTTCCACGAACATGCGGACAGCACTGACGATACGACCACCTGAATTTCATCATCGTGTATTCTAGATTAAGACGAGTTACAACTTCCATTATGTGTGTAACTCCCGCTGTCCCCAATACACATTTGTCACAGCTGACACGAGAACCAACAATATGCAACTTACAAAAACAGATTGAGTAGATACAAGAGTTAAAATGAGTAGATGTAAAGTGGACCTGCCTCGCGTGGGCCAGTAGCCCAACCAAGTGCTGCAACCTTTTATGTTCAACACACAGCAGCATACCAATACCACTACCGCCACAATACACCACACTGGTCACGCTTACCCTCTTTATACAGCTCTAAAAATATCACCGGTGAACTGGTTTAGCGACCAGCGCCTGGCCTGTCAACAAATAAACTAAATCTAGGAGTTACTACTTCTACAAGGTGACAAGTAGGTTAGCCTTGTAATTTATAAAACCAGATGTGTTAACAGGTGACTGAAGTTGCGCTGAAACACACGTCATATATCTCTCCATCCACTACTACTGCAACACACATCCTGTAATGTATCACTGAAATCTTAGAACACACAAAGGAAACCTGTTTCACACATGTATCGTCCAGCATTATTCAGAAATAATGATGAATATGATCAAGAGGATTCACGAATATCCCAAGGCTAAGAGGAACCGGGAAATGCTTCACTTATTATCACAACACGATGTATATAACTCATCAAATTTCTGTGAGAATTGACATATGAGTGTCTGTGTGGGGGACACACGTAAACACTACACCCAGCAACACCAACACCACCACCAGCAACACCAACACTACACCCAGCAACACCAATACCACCACCAGCAACACCAACACCACCACCAGCAAAACCAACACCACAACCAGCAACACCACCACCAACACCACACCCAGCAACACCAACACCACCACCAGCAACACCAACACTACACCCAGCAACACCAACACTACACCCAGCAACACCAACACTACACCCAGCAACACCAACACCAGCAACACCAACACCACAACCAGCAAAACCAACACCACAACCAGCAACACCAACACCACCACCAACACCAACACTACACCCAGCAACACCACCACCAGCAACACCAACACTACACCCAGCAACACCAACACCACCACCAGCAACACCACCACCAGCAACACCAACACTACACCCAGCAACACCACCACCAGCAATACCAACACCACAACCATCAACACCAACATCACAACCAGCAACACCAACCCTACACCCAGCAACACCAACACCACCACCAACATTACACCCAGCAACACCAACACCACCACCAACAACACCAACACCACCACCAGCAACACCCACACCACAACCAGCAACACCAACACCACCACCAACACTACACCCAGCAACACCAACACCACCACCAGCAACACCAACACTACACACATCAACACCAACACCACCACCAGCAACACCAACACCACCACCAGCAACACCAACACTACACCCAGCAACACCAACACCACCACCAGCAACACCAACACCACAACCAGCAACACCAACACCAACACTACACCCAGCAACACCAACACCACCACCAGCAACACCAACACCACCACCAGCAACACCAACACCACAACCAGCAACACCAACACCACACTACCCAGCAACACCAACACCACCACCAGCAACACCAACACCACCACCAGCAACACCAACACTACACCCAGCAACACCAACACCACCACCACCAGCAACACCACTACACCCAGCAACACCAACACCACCACCAACAACACCAACACCACCACCAACAACACCAACACCACCACCAGCTATAGTATGCCGAGACTTCATACGAGCTGAGCCTCTGACGTCAGCGGGTACCATGACGTCACACGCAAAGGGACCAGCTGTATAAAAGGAAAGATACACTACACAAGTGTATATATGATACTGACACGACACAGCAACACCAATACCACCACCAGCAACACCCACACTACACCAACACCACCACAAGCAACACCAACACTACACCCAGCAACACCAACACCACCATCAGCAACACCAACACTACACCCAGCAACACCAACACTACACACAGCAACACCAACACCACCACCAGCAACACCAACACCACCACCAGCAACACCAACACCACACAAGCAACACCAACACCGCAACACCAACACTACACCAGCAACACCAATACCACAACCAGCAACACCAACACTACACCCAGCAACACCAACACCAGCAACACCAACACTACCCAGCAACACCAACACCAGCAACACCAACACCAACACCAGCAACACCAACACCACAACCAGCAACACCACACAACAACCAGCAACACCAACACTACACCACAGCAACACCAACACCACCACCAGCAACACCAACACTGCACCCAGCAACACCAACACCACCACCACCAGCAATACCAACAGCACACCAGCAACACAAACACCACAACCAGCAACACAAACACCAACCAGCAACACTAACCCACAACCACACACCAACACTCACACCCAGCAACACCAACACCACCAGCAACACCACACCAGCAACACCAACACCACCCAGCAACACCAACACCACCACCACCCAGCAACACCAACACCACCACCAGCAACACCAACACCACCAACACCACCACCAGCAACACCAACACCACACCAGCAACACCAACACTACACCAGCAACACCAACACCACACCAGCAACACCAACACTACACCCGGCAACACCAACACCACAACCAGCAACACCAACACCCAACCAGCAACACCAACACAAACCAGCAACACCAACACCACCTCCAGCAACACCAACACTCACCCAGCAACACCACCACCAGCAACACCAACACCACCTCCAGCAACACCAACACTCACCAGCACACCAACACCACAACTAGCAACACCACCAGCAACACCAACACCACAACCAGCAACACCAACACTACAAGGCAACACCAACACCACCACCAGCAACACCA
>WNWK01011983.1:0-61796 GCA_009830355.1 Cherax destructor
AAGAACATAAGAACATAAGAAAGGAGGAACACTGCAGCAGGCCTTTGGCCCATACTAGGCAGGTCCTTCACAATCCATCCCACTAACAGATAATTGCCCAACCTAATTTTCAATTCTACCCAAGAAATAAGCTTTGAAAATTCTATTAACTCAAGTGCGAGTCCCACTCAAATCCAACCCTCTCACTCATGAATTTATCCAACCTAAATTTGAAACTACCCAAGGTCCTAGCTTCAATGACCCTACTAGGCAGACTGTTCCACTCATCAACTACCCTATTTCCAAACCAATATTTTCCTATATCCTTTCTAAATCTAAACTTATCCAATTTGAATCCATTATTGCGGGTTCTCTCTTGGAGAGATATCCTCAAGACCTTATTTATATCCCCTTTATTAATACCCATCTTCCACTTTATACCTCGATCATGTTTTCCCCCCATTCTTCGTCTTACAAGTGAATGTAATTTAGGGTCTTCAATCTTTCTTCATAGGAAGATTTCTAATGCTATGAATTAACTTTGTCATTCGTCGCTGAATGTTTTCTAACGAATTTATGTCCATTCTGTAAATGGAGACCAGAACTGAGCTGCATAATCTAGGTGAGGCCTTACTAATGATGTATAAAGCTGTAATATAACCTCTGGACTTCTGTTGCTAAAACTTCTTGATATAAATCCCAGTAATCTATTTGCTTATTTCTACGCTTAGGCATTGCTGTCTTGGTTTGAGGTTGCTGCTTACCATAACCCCAGATCCTTTCGCATCTGTATGCTAGTTCAACATTATTAAGCTGTAGGTGCTAGGGTTATGACATCCCGAGCTTCAGAACTTTGCATTTATCTACATTGAACTGCATCTGCCATTTTCTGACCAGGAATTAGTTTGTCTAAATCCTTTCCCGAAGTTCCTGACATCTATGTTTGAATCGATTATCCTACCTATCTTCGTGTCGTCAGCGAATTTGCTCATATCACTAGTAATTCCCTCATCAAGGTCATTATAATATTATAAACAACAACGGGCCAAAACCGATTGAGATCTACGGGCAGATTATAAACCGTCGCACAAAGGTGTTGATTGAACATCTAGTGTTAGGCTAGGATGGACTTTGGTTATTCATGAGGTTTACCGCATGAGTGGTAGAATTGTCAACTATCTTTGATGAAAAGTTACATATTCTTTATACAGTAAGACGCAATAAGAACATAAGAACATAAGAATGGAGGAACACTGCAGAAGGCCTACTGGCCCATACAAGGCAGGTCCTTATCAAAACCACCACTACCTAAAATTTATTCCCGTACTCACGACACAAATCAAACCCAGCCCCTCCCACTCATATATTTGTCCAATCTCTTTTAAAGCCACCCAAGGTCCTACCTCTATCACAGTACTCGGAAGATTGTTCCACGCATCTACAACTCTGTTCGAAAACCAGTACTTGCCTATGTCCTTTCTAAATCTAAATTTATCCAATTTAAATCCGTTATTTCTGGTTCTTACTTGGTTCGATATCCTCAGTATTTTATTAATATCTCCTTTGTTTATGCCCATCATCCACTTGTACACCTCGATGATATCTCCCTCATTCTACGTCTCTCCAGAGAGTGGAGATTCAACGCTCTAAGTCTATCATCATACGGGAGATTTCTTATACTGTAAATCATTTTAGTCATTCTTCTTTGTATGTTCTCCAATGAATCTATATCCATCCTGTAGTAAGGAGACCAAAACTGAGCTGCATAATCCAAATGAGGTCTCACTAGTGATGTATAGAGCTGTAAAATAACTTTTGGACTTCTGTTGCTTATACTTCTTGAAATAAATCCTAGTAATCTGTTAGCCTTATTGCGCACACTTAGGCACTGTTGTCTTGGCTTTAGATTTCTGCTTACCATGACTCCCAAGTCTTTTTCACATTCTGTATGATCAAGCTCAACTTCACCTAGTTTATAAATTCGAGGGATATTTTCATTACCAACGACAAGCACCTTACACTTGTCCACATTGAACTTCATCTGCCACTTTTCAGACCAAGACATTAATTTATCCAAATCCTCTTGGAGTTCACTGTTATCGTCCTCAGAATGAATTATACGGCCTATTTTTGTATCATCAACAAATTTACTCATGTCACTTGCAATTCCTTCATCAAGGTCAGGCCAACAGGCCTGCTGCAGTGTTCCTCCTTTCTTATGTTCTTATCCCAAGAATTAGGTATTTTAGTGGGCCTGAAGAAGATAAATTATGTAGTATCACAGTCACTAGCGAAATGGTTATCAAACAGATAGACCGTTTGAAGCAAAATAAATCACCAGGCCCTGATGAGCTTTTTTCAAGGGTTCTTAAGGAATGCAAAATTGAACTCTGTGAACCCTTAACTAACATTTTTAACCTATTAGGAAAGTATTGGTTTGGAAATAGGGTAGTTGATGAGTGGAACAGTCTGCCTAGTAGGGTTATTGAAGCTAGGACCTTGGGTAGTTTCAAATTTAGGTTGGATAAATTCATGAGTGAGAGGGGTTGGAGTTGAGTGGGAATTGCACATGAGTAAATAGAATTATCAAAGCTTATTTCTTGGGTAGCATTGAAGATTAGGTTGAACAAATATTCTGTTATTGGGATGGAATGTAAAGGACCTGCCTAGTATGGGCCAACAGGCCTGCTGCAGTGTTCCTCCTTTCTTATGTTCTTATGTTCTTATCTCTTCAAACAGGTGTAGTGTCTGATACGTGGAAGATGGCTAATGTAATTCCTATTTTTAAAGCAGGGGACAAGTCGTTACCATCAAATTACCGCCCAATAAGTCTAACTTCAATTGTAGGCAAATTATTACATAAGAACATAAGAAAGGAGGAACACTGCAGCAGGCCTGTTGGCCCATACTAGGCAGGTCCTTCACAATCCATCCCACTAACAGAATAATTGCCCAACCTAATTTTCAATTCTACCCAAGAAATAAGCTTTGAAGATTCTATTAACTCAAGTGCGAGTCCCACTCAAATCCAACCCCTCTCACTCATGAATTTATCCAACCTAAATTTGAAACTACCCAAGGTCATAGCTTCAATGACCCTACTAGGCAGACTGTTCCACTCATCAACTACCCTATTTCCAAACCAATATTTTCCTATATCCTTTCTAAATCTAAACTTATCCAATTTGAATCCATTATTGCGGGTTCTCTCTTGGAGAGATATCCTCAAGACCTTATTTATATCCCCCTTATTAATACCCATCTTCCACTTATATACCTCGATCATGTCTCCCCTCATTCTTCGTCTTACAAGTGAATGTAATTTAAGGGTCTTCAATCTTTCTTCATACGGAAGATTTCTAATGCTATGAATTAACTTTGTCATTCGTCGCTGAATGTTTTCTAACGAATTTATATCCATTCTGTAAAATGGAGACCAGAACTGAGCTGCATAATCTAGGTGAGGCCTTACTAATGATGTATAAAGTTGTAATATAACCGCTGGACTTCTGTTGCTTACACTTCTTGATATTCAGTAACATTCATTGACAACTGGGACCTCTTCTATGGCAGAAATGACATGTATGCCAGGGATGGGGTCCACTTATCCAGGTCTGGGGTGGGGGCACTGGCAACTGCAGTGGAGGGAGCTGTTAGGGCTTTAAACTATAAATAGTTAGTGGAAAACAGAGAAGTCCCAGTGTAGTAATATTATAAGTTGTAGGAGAACTAGTAATAGGCAGAATAAGGTGGATAGTGGAAAGCTAGTGACACTAGATGACAAGGACAGTAATAGGTATAGTGGAAAAACAGAGATGAGCAGGAAGGGTAAAGAGAAAGGAGGGTCTCTAAATATATATTACACCAATAGTCGTAGTGCTAGGAATAAGATGGACGAGTTGAGATTAGTTGCAAGTACGGGTAATATTGATGTTTTTGCAATAACTGAGACATGGTTTAATATGAAAAATCGGGACTTGCCTGCCGAATGTCACATTCAGGGTTTTAAATTGTTCCAAGTAGACAGAAGTATCGGGAAAGGGGTGGGTGGCACTCTATGTCCGTGATCATTTAAATTGTTGCATAAAAACGGGTATAAAGTCTGAATTAACACATACAGAGTCTGTCTGGATAGAATTTTCAGAGGGGTGTGAAGAATTGATTTTAGGCGTGATTTACCGTCCTCCAAACTTAGATAGGGAACAAGGAGACTACTTTGGGAGGAAATTGTTAAGGCCACAAGACACGATAACGTAGTAATTCTAGGGACTTTAACTTTAGTCAGATTGATTGGAATTTCATGACAGGGAATTTAGAATCTAACGACTTTTAGAAGTAGTTCAGGATTGCTTTTTGAAGCAGTTTGTAACAGAACCTACAAGGGAAATAACCTACTTGACTTGGTTCTGGCAAGCAAGGAAACCCTTGTTAATAATTTAGAAATTACAGAGGAACTCGGCTCAAGCGACCACAAGTCAATTACCTTTAGCATTGAATGGATGTATGATAGTAGGGATAATTCAGTAATGGTCCCAGATTTTCGCTTAGCAGATTATAATGGACTTAGAGAACACTTATCAACTGTTGACTGGGGTGAAGAAGAGGTATCAATATGACAGTTTCCTTAACACTATACAGGCTGCCCAAAGAACATTTATCCCGTATAAAGAAATTAGATCAAGTAGAAATGACCCAAAATGGATGAATAATAGGCTCAAATATCTTTTAGGGCAGAAGAAAGGAATTTATAGGCGCATAAAAAGAGGTGAGGATCATCTTATAAATCAGTATACTGACATTAAGAGGGACGTTAAAAGGGAATAAGAAAAGCTAAACGGGACTATGAAATTAAAGTTGCTAGGATTCAAAACTAACCCAAAAGTTTTTTCCAGGTTTATAGAACAAAAGTTAGGGATAAGATAGGTCCCCTTAAAAATAACTTTGGGCATCTTACTGACAAGGAGAACGATATGTGCTCTATTTTTAATAATTATTTTCTCTCACTTTTCACACAGGAAGACATTAATAATATCCCAGTAATTAATTTTTACAGAGGCCCAGAAGAAGATAAATTATGTAATATCACAGTCACTAGCGAAATGATTATGAAACAGCTGGACCGACTGAAACAAAATAAATCGCCGGGTCCTGATGAGCTTTTTGCAAGGGTTCTTAAGGAATGCAAAATGGAACTCTGTGAACCAATATCTAACATTTTTAATTTATCTCTTCAAACAGGTGTAGTGTCTGATATGTGGAAGATGGCTAATGTAATTCCTATTTTTAAAGTAGGGGACAAGTCACTACCGTCAAACTACCGCCCAATAAGCCTGACCTCAATTGTAGGCAAATTACTAGAGTCAATTATAGCTGATATTATTAGAAGCCATCTAGATAACCATAATTTGATTAATGATACCCAGCATGGATTCACGAGGGGCCGTTCCTGCCTATCTAATTAATTAACCTTCTTCAGTAAAGCTTTTGAGGCTGTTGATCACGATAAAGAATTCGATATTGTTTATTTAGACTTTAGTAAGGCTTTTGATAGAGTACCGCACCAGAGACTGTTAAAGAAAGTGGCAGCTCATGGCATTGGGGGAAAAGTTCTGTCATGGATCGAGTCATGGCTCACCAATAGGAAGCAGAGAGTGTGCATAAATGGGGTTAAATCCGAATGGGGACTTGTAACAAGTGGTGTTCCACAGGGATCAGTCTTAGGCCCATTGTTATTTATAATATATATCAATGACCTTGATGAGGGAATTACTAGTGATATGAGCAAATTCGCCGACGACACGAAGATAGGTAGGATAATTGATTCAAACATAGATGTCATAGAACTTCAGGAAGATTTAGACAAACTTAATTCGTGGTCAGAAAAGTGGCAGATGCAGGTCAATGTAGATAAATGCAAGGTTCTGAAGCTCGGGAGTGTCCATAACCCAAGCACTTATAAGTTAAATAACGTAGAACTTAGCCATACAGATTGCGAGAAGGACTTGGGGGTGATGGTAAGCAGCAACCTTAAACCAAGACAGCAATGCCTAAGCGTACGTAATAAGGCAAATAGATTACTGGGATTTATATCAAGAAGTGTTAGCAACAGAAGTCCAGAGGTTATATTACAGCTTTATACATCATTAGTAAGGCCTCACCTAGATTACGCAGCTCAGTTCTGGTCTCCATATTACAGAATGGACATAAATTTGTTAGAAAACATTCAGCGTAGAATGACTAAATTAATACATAGCATTAGAAATCTTACTTACGAAGAAAGATTGAAGACCCTTAAATTACATTCACTTGTAAGACGTAGAATGAGGGAGACATGATCGAGGTATACAAGTGGAAAATGGGTATTAACAAAGGGGATATAAATAAGGTCTTGAGGGTATCTCTCCAAGAGAGAACCCGCAATAATGGATTCAAGTTAGATAAGTTTAGATTTAGAAAGGATATAGGAAAGTATTGGTTTGGAAATAGGGTAGTTGATGAGTGGAACAGTCTGCCTAGTAGGGTTATTGAAGCTAGGACCTTGGGTAGTTTTAAATTTAGGTTGGATAAATTCATGAGTGAGAGGGGTTGGATTTGAGTGGGAATTGCACATGAGTAAATAAAATTATCAAATCTTATTTCTTGGGTAGCATTGAAAGTTGGGTTGAACAAGTGTTCTGTTGGTGGGATGGAATGTGAAGGACCTGCCTAGTATGGGCCAACAGGCCTGCTGCAGTGTTCCTCCTTTCTTATGTTTCTTATGTTCTTATGGTAGGTGCTAGGGTTATGAACATTCCCGAGCTTTAGAACTTTGCATTTATCTACATTGAACTGCATCCTCCTGAAGTTCCGTGACATCTACGTCTGAATCGATTATCCTACCTATCTTCGTGTCATCAGCGAATTTGCTCATATCACTAGTAATTTCCTCGTCAAGGTCATTTATATATATTATAAACAACAACGGGCCCAAAACCGATCCCTGTGGAACGCCACTTGTTACAGATCCCCACTCAGATTTAACCCCATTAATTATAAATTAGACACATATGCAACACTTGGGTATCTTTATTGAGGAAACGTTTCGCCACACAGTGGCTTCATCAGTCCAATACAAAGTAGAAAGGTGTAAGGAGAGGAGGAGTTTGAGGTTATCAGTCCCTCGGCCTGGAGTCGATGTGTTCTCCTTTTATGATAATACGAGAGAAATTCTTCCCAATTTTTATTAATTATAAATTAATCTTATTTGTATAATCTTAAACCAATATTCATATTAAAATCATTGAAGCTTGACTCAATTATATTTCAACCAGAGACCTCCTTGATAAAATTTTCTCGGCCGCCACCACTGCCGTCATTATCACCGCTAACGCTACTGCAACCACCGCCGCAACTATCCCCGCCACCACCACCACCAGTACTGCAACCACCGCCGCCACCATCCCCGCCACCACCACTACCAGTACTGCAACCACAGCCACCACCATCCCCGCCACCACCACCACCAGTTCTGCAACCACCGCCGCCACCACATCCGCAACCACTACTGTCGCCGCCTTCACCGCCGCCACCACCACAGTCGCTGCCATCACCGTCACCACCACCTCCGTCACCGCCATCACCGCCGTTATCACCACCGTCGCCGCCATCACCGACGCCACCACCACCGTCGCCATCATCACCACAGCCACCGTCGCTTTTATCACCGCCGCCACCACCACCGTCGCCGCCATCACCGCCGCCACCACAGCTGGCACCACCACCGTCGCCGCCATCACCGCCGCCACCACAACCGTCGCCGTCGTCACCGCCGCCACCACAACCGTCGCCGCCATCACCGCCGCCACCACCACCGTTGCCGCCATCACCGCCGCCACCACCACTGTCGTCGCCACCACAGCCGCCACCACCACCGTCGCCGCCATCATCGCTGCCGCCACCACCGTCGCCTCCACCACAGCCGCCACCACCACCGTCGCCGCCATCATCGCTGCCGCCACCACCGTCGCCTCCACCACAGCCGCCACCACCACCGTCGCCGCCATCACCGCCGCCGCCACCGCTCCCACAATAACCTTTGAAAAAGTGAATCGTCAATCCAAATTTCATATAACAATTATCTTGACAAAGAAGAGATTCATCCAACTCATGCATTGGAAACTGGAAAAAATATTCGTTGGTTGATATTTTGGGACGATATTTCCTAATATTCCTTTGTGGGTATTAGAGTCCCTCATATTGGGTGAGGCTGATCCCAGCAGCCAGCGTGAACACAGATGAGCTGATCTTCACTCTCAAACATCCTCTCCGCTACAGTATGAATTTTGTATATCCTCTTTGCATTTACAGCACACATTTTCAGGTTCAGAATTCATAGTGATTCTCCATACCCATCTAACGCGCTGCTCTCTTTTCCTTTCTTCCCCTTCTCTCCTTTTCTCATTGCGTCCCTTCCTTCTGTTAAGCAACAGACCAACTGGAAATAATCCTCTGAGGTTTTCTATGCAGAAAAATTCACAGTGGAATGATTGCCAACATCCTCATCGCTCTTCTGATGTTTTCTAGGGTAATTGAGCGTCTAGTTTCCATTACTTTATGAACAACTCCCAATCAGTATACAAAATATGCCAAAGGTATAGACGTATATATTGTTCCAACAGTGTTACTGTTATATAGAATACAAAAACAGCACAGTAGTGATGCACCTAATATTCATTTAAACAATTATATTTTTTTCATTCTCAAGATGCTAGAGGAGTAGACTGGGTTACTGAAGACTTCTCTTCGGTCACGTACATATAATTATACGTAATGCATGTATCCTCTAAATATAGAGGATTACAATCAGACAACAGCAGTCTACAGTCTCACCGTGCCAGGATCATGGCTACAATAAAAGATCTTCATTATAGGATCACTCTTATAGAATTTCTAAATAACATAGTATGTTGAAATTTAATAATATGCCCTCAGAAATGCTCTCCAGTGTTATCTTATCGTTAAATATAATATGTAAAACTTTAATGACAAGTTAGAAATCAATTTATGTTGGTCAAGGGTTGAAATGTTATTATCATCATCTCTATAATTTTGGATGTGATCTTTGTCTTACGTGATTCAAGTTGGTAATCAGACCTTCAGTTGTTCCATAATCTGAGTGATTAAACTGGGTATCTTTATTGTAACGTTTCGCCATCCAGTGGCTTTATCAATAAAGATCTAGGAGAAAACTTGGAGACAGTAGAACTATATACAAAAGATGAGGTAATCAGTCCCTCAGCCTTGGAGTTGGTGTGTTCAGCACCGTAGGTGTGGAGATTCTGAAGAACAGGCGAACGAACGAACGAACGAGTTCAGGTAAGATCCCAATGGGATGAGCGGGGAAGACGGGACAGACGAAGAATAGCACTAGAGAGGAGTGTTCTTAGTCGTAGAGATAGAGCCAGGGTTAACCCAGCAGCTGAGGCGATCGTGGGATAGAGCTGGAGAGATCAGGACTTGGCTGGCGATGTGGACGATATCGGCAAGCTGTGCAGGCTGCATCATGGTGGTGGATGTGTAGAACTGGTCGGTGAATGGTTGCTGGAGATCGGCGGGAGGCGGGGTGGAGAGGGAGGCATGCTTCAATATGATTGGTCGTTAAGTATGCAAAGAGGATACAGGATCATCGGTGATTGGTGGATAGAAACTCTTCATATCTGTGTTCTTGTTAGTTTTTCATTCCTTTCGTAGAACCATTTTGAAGTCTTTTGAAAGCAGGTTTTGACAATAAAGTAAGTTTGATCAGGCTTTTGTATTTTTCTAAGTCTGCAATTAGGGCGGTTTCAGTGTGGTGAGGGCAGCCAGCAGCAACAGTGTACTTGATACTACCATGACGCATGGAATAGACGGCCTGAGGTGCATATAGCGTCGGAGTGTGAGGATTATATGTGTAGAAAGTGAGGGGTTCAGTTGGTCTAAATATTGTTTCCTCTTCCATTTCTTCAGGTCTTGGAATATATTGAGGTGGATTTTCAGGAGGGAGTGTCTTGGCTTTCTTGGCTTTTGGTGGTTGAGTTGGAGAAGGAGCAGGTGGTTCGTTAGTAGTAGCAGAGGAGAGAGACACAGGTGGGTCAGGTAAGGTTGCTGATTGGTCCACACCGGTGGTGATGTTGGAAGTAGCTGATTGGCTGTTTCTTGGAGATGTAATTTCAGCTTTTGTGACATTGCCAAAATCTTTGGTGAGCTTGATGATGTCGGCAGATGGTGGAGAGTCTGGGAAAGTAAAGTTTGGCATGTTGTTCAATCGGAAGAGCTTGTTAATAACAGTGTTGAAGGAGCCTGGTATCGCTGGTGGAGCGGTGGTGGAGGGTTGGGTAGCTTTCAAAAGTTTTGTAGTGTCGGCCTGGAGTTTGGTGATGGCAGCATAAGTAGGTGACTTGGAAGGTGTCTTCTTCTGTTCTGCTTCCTGGGTTTTTTTTTTAGAATTTCTCGACGATTGGGGCACTTCACCGCGAGAGTATGGTGATTGTTTTTGCAGTTGAGACACTTAAGTGGGGCAGTAGAAGTGCAAGTCTTGGAATCGTGGCGTTCAGACCCGCAGGTAGAGCAGAACGTTTTGTTTTTTTGTGGGGCAGTCTTTTGTAGAGTGTAGGTAAGAGTAGCAACTCCAGCATTGAGTAATATGATGGTACCTCTCAGCTTCAATATGAGAGGAGTTAATAAAGTAGTAGTATATGGCCAGGCCTACAACCATAGCTTGGGCAGCCATTGACACATCAGTAAAAGTGATTTTTAGCATGAAGGAGGCAGTAGGAATCTTGGTGATGCTTTCCACTGAAGCCCAGGGATTTTGTTCTTCAATGGAGGTCTTTAGGTCTTCAACAGGTTGTGTGGTAATCAGTTTGTCAAGTCTTTTCAAGAAGACAGTCCTCTTAGCCCGTAAGGCAGGAGAGGTCATGACTTTGAAACCACGGTCTGATAGAGGTGACAAAGCAGAGGAGGTTAGTAACTTTTCAGCATCAACATCGTCTTCACATACAACAATGAAGGTTTCTTGGAGTGTTAGGATGGTATTGATCTTGACATGTAAGTCGCCCCTGACCGCCACAGCAAGAGCAAGCTTGGAGGAGTCATTAACCGTCCCACTGCAAGGTTTAATCTTGATTCTGTTGGAATAATTCTTCTTCGTACAAGGTTGTAGATGAGGTAGAGGTTCCCCTCCCCAATGGGGAGCGACTGTGGCTTGCCAGTAGCAAGGTCAACAATTGGTGTGTTCAGCACCGTAGGTGTGGAGATTCTCGAGGAAGAACAGGCATAGGTTGTTGTTGTTGTATGTTCGCCGGTACATCCGGCCCGGGTCTTCTCCAAATGGTGACCCGGCATTGGCCCCCTGGGTAGAGGGTGTCGGTCATCTTCTTCTTTCTTTCTTTCTTGCTGTGGCTCCCCATGATGGGGAGTGTCTTCTGACGTCGCATCTTCATCAGCAGATCTTGGTACTTCAGGCTGTGGTTCTACCTACAAAGGAAGAAGAAGGATGGGGGATAAGAAAGAAGGAAGTGAGAGAAAGAATAGCTGTAGTGGGTAGTCTTGGTCGTCGTCGGGGTTCTCCGGCGTCGTCATCGAGGGGGCGGGTGGGTGGCTAGGACTGGGAGCAGTGTCTCCAAGTCATGGGTGGCCAGGTAAACCAGCCGGGCTGCTTTGTCCTCGCGGGTCAGATCCCCAGGTGCCATCGGGAAGTGCCTGCGGCGGATGGACGTCGTCGCAGGACAGTCAAGCATGTAGTGAACTAGAGGCTTTGGAACCATCCGGTCGAGTGGCGGCAAAGCTCCTCACTCATGCGTTCGATGAGGCGCTTTGCAGTAGGGTAGCCGAGGCGCAGGCGGTGGACGCTGACTTGCAGCTCCCTGTTCAGTTTCCTCATGTTTGGTGGGGGCTCCCTACGTGTCGCTCTGTCATACCAGTGCCGGCTCCGAGATGCTCCCGGTGCTGGTAGTGGGCGTCTGGCTGCCGAAGCTGCCCCCAGGTGCACCTGCCTGCGGCTAATGGCAATTGTAGTCGCAGGTTGGGCCGCAAGTGTGGCATACTTAGCCGCCCCATCCGCCGCATCATTCCCAGCAAGGTCGATGTGGCTTGGTATCCAATTGATTGTTGCTTGCCGGCCCTGCTCGTCAAGTGAATGTAGGTCTCTTCTGATGGCGGTGAGGAGCCGGATGTTATCCTTGGGCTCCCTATGCATGATGGCCTGTATCACCGCCCTGGAGTCGACGTGGATGACTGGAGGTTGGTGTTTCAGGAGCGCATGTTGGATGGCCCTCTGGATGGCGTGGAGTTCTGCCTGTAGGATGCTGCAGTGGTCTCAGCATCCTACAGGCATAGGGCCGTAGAAGTGGCTTATATACTTTAGTCAGGTGAGGCGAAGCAGGAGGAGGCGGGGTCATAGTGGTACCATCCACAAGTCGAAGTAGGTCTTCGTCCAAAGATTGGAGAAGTATTGAAGAATTTCTTGTATCAAGATCCCATGATGTTGCAGTGTCTGACAGATGTGATAAATGGTTTTGAAAACCGACAAGTTGAAGATTGAGACACTTATGCAACATATGGAAATCTTTATTAATGAAACTTTTCGCCACTATGACCCCGCCTCCTGCTTCGCCTCACCTGACTATAGCATATAAGCCACTTCTACGGCCCTATGCTGTACTTTCTATAAGATTGATGGACTGAACAAATCGACTCCAGGCTGAGGGACTGATTACTTCAAACTCCTCTCCTTACACATTTCTGCTTTGTATTGGACTGATGAAGCCACTGTGTGGCGAAACGTTTCCTTAATAAAGATTCCCATATGTTGCATAAGTGTCTTAATCTTCAACTTGTAGGTTTTCAAAACCATTTATAACATCTGGGTATCTTTATTGTAGACGTTTCGCCATCCAGTGGCTTTATCAATACAAATTCTAGGACATAATTTGAAGACAGTAGAACTATATACAAAAGATATGTCTACATGTGTCTTAATTTCATTTTGTCTGTATTGTATACCATTCTTGTACAACTCGTCAGACACTGCAACATCATGGAATCTGGATTCTGAGGACCTGTACATAACCTTCTTCACGGCTACGACAACTGCTACTACAACTAACCCATCTCTTTGGGTATGACCTACTTCCACTGGGGAATCCCGCCTACCAGTGACTATGCCCTCGTCTGCTACCCGTCCCTTTCCACCTGACGTTAGTATATAAGCGTCAGCCTCTTGCCTCTGTTCTACGACTAAGAACACTCCTCTTCAGCGCTATTCTTCGTCTGTCCCGTCTTACCCGCTCATTCCATTGGGATCTTACCTGCACTTGTTCGTTCGTTCGCCTCTGCTCCAGAACCTCCACACCTTCGGTGTTCTTCACACAAACTCCAAGGCTGAGGGACTGATTACCTCATCTTTTGTATATAGTTCTACTATCTTCAAATTATGTCCTAGAATTTGTATTGATAAAGCCACTGGATGGCGAAACGTCTACAATAAAGATACCAAGATGTTGCACATGTGTCTTAATTTCATCAATAAAGACCATCACCACTAAAAGTTTCAAACCTATTAGAAAAGGAATACATCAAAATTTCCTATTTGCATGCAAACAGTTTCAACTTACAGGGTGTCCGCCTCCCTGTCTAGCGCATCAGGGTTAATATTTAGTTGTCTATATGATGAGACATTCTTTACTTATTGACCGGAAATCAATATAATAATTATTTAATATTATTGAAAAACTATTATTTATTCAGCCCAATAAATACTAACCTTTCTTACTGGAAAACAAACCAGGGGTGAAATTTTAATTTCGATCAAGAGATATATTCTCTACATATAGCAAGAATTCCAACAATTTTAAGTTTTATAAGCTAATTTATCACAAAGACAAATTTACCCGCACACAAACTAAATTAACCGAGTACTATTCTGGCATCAAGTTAGCAAATAGCATTACTGTACGTTTGAAGCTCCGCCGCAGAGCGTTTAAAAGTTAGTGGAACCATTCCAGGATGCTGGAAATGGTTTCAACAATTGGTACATAAACCACATGCAAATACTAATTGTTCCTTTAACCTTGCCCTAGGTACCCTACACCCACGTATAAAATTTGATGCCACTCAAATATGGCCTCTTGTTATGAACGAAATAAAAAGGAAACAGTTGGCAGCATAAACAAGAAAAGAAAAATTATGGCAATTACTTAAAGGTCATCCTATGTTGATACCTAATTAACCAATTGTCTAGTGGAAAGAACGTTTACTGGGAACAAATGAAGATGGTTATTTCAATGGTTATTATTCATGAGGTTTAGTGAGGACGAAAAATGTGTTCGGTGATTTTGATATACTAATACTGATATACAATGTTATTGATGAAATTAAGACACATGTGGAACATCTGGGTATCTTTGCCTCTGCTCCAGAACCTCTTAATTTCATCTTGTCGGTATTATATACCATTCTTGTACAATGTTATTGATGTTAGGTGAGTAAATTATGTAGAAAATATAGACAAAATATAACGACCACACACACATACACACACACGGTGGCCAGAAAGACCCACGTTGGCTGGGCAAAGTTCTTGTTGTGCGTGATTTCAGTCACAAGGAGTTTGACTGCCAAAAACCTGCAGCCAAACGGGGGAACAGAAACTTGGAGTGCTAAGATGATTGAGGTGTTACTAAAAAGCCTTATGCATCAACATGTTAGGGACACTACCAGAGACAAATGCAAAGTTCTAAATGTTGGACAGGAAAATAACCATGCCACATATAAACTAAATAATGTAGATCTTTAAATTTCGGATTGCGAAAAGGATTTAAGAGTTCTGGTTAGCAGTAATCTGAAACCAAGACAACAGTGCATAAGTGTTCGCAATAAAGCTAACATAATAATAGGTTTCATATCAAGAAGTATAAATAATAGAAGTCCTCAGGTTGTTCTTCAACTCTATATATCTTTGGTTAGGCCTCATTTAGACTATAACGCACAGTTCTGGTCACCGTATTACAGAATGGATATAAATGCTCTGGACAACGTACAATGGAGGATGACAAAGTTGATCCCAGGTATCAGAAATCTTCCCTATGAGGATAGACTGAGGGCCCTGAATCTGCACTCTCTAGAAAGGCGTAGAATTAGGGAAGATATGACTGAGGTGTATAAATGGAAAACAGGAATTAATAAAGGAGATGCAAATAGCGTGCCAAAAATATCTAGTATAGACAGGACTCGCAGCAATGGTTTTATGTTGGACAAATTCAGATTCAGGAAGGATATAGGAAAGCACTGGTTTAGTAATGGAGTTGTGGATGAGTGGAACAAATTCCCGAGTACCGTCATAGTTTAAAAATTAGGTTGGATTAATACATGAGTGTGTGTGGGTGGGTGTGAGTTGGACATGACTAGTTTGTTCTACTAGGTCAGATGCCGTGCTCCTCCCTTAAGTGAATGTGACTGACCTGACTAGGTCAAGGCATTGGTATAAGCAGATGGGAGAATTGGACCTGCCTCGCATGGGCCAGTAGGCCTGCTGCAGCGTTCCTTCTTTTTTATGTTCTTATGTCCTTATAATCACCTTGAGTAGATTCAGACATTGGGAGCATCCCATATGAAAGGCCCCTCGGAGCCAGAGATCACGTGATCCTGAGCTTCAAATATATTGTAGGGAAACAGCTTGAATAAGACGGAATGAGGCAAACTACAAAAGAGGGGACAACACAGGCAATGGAAATTTCTTGCATGGGGTACAGTGGGGAAGAGAACTTGGGGAAAAAACAATAAATGTACTGATGGAATACGTGACAACAAAATGCAATGAGACACAGGAGTTTCGTGAGTGTGAATGAATAACGAGGGTGGCCCAAGGCAATACGAGAATGACATAGCAACGAGACCCAAATCTTTCTCTAAGCTGTTGTAAATTCACATCAGGAGGAAGACAACAGTCAAGGCTGAGGAAGGAAGGAGGGAAGATCACGAGAAACGACCGAGATAAATGTAAAGAGCTCAACACGAGATTTATGAAGGTATTTTCAGTGGAGAAATAAAGGTTTCTAGTAAACCGGGATGGTAGGGAACATTAACAAGTGGTAGACACATTACACACAACCGAGGAGGTCAAAAGGCTACTAAGTGAACTAGATACTTCAAATGCCGTGGGACATCTCTCCATGGGTCCTGAGAGAGGAAGCAGAGGCACTGTGTGTGCCACTAACAACAATCTTCAACACCTCTATCGAAACAAATTAACTACATGCGGTGTGGAAAACAGCAAATGCAGTCTCAATTTTTAAGAAAGGAGACAGACACGCAGCATTAAACTACAGACCAGTGTCAATGACGTTTAAAGTATGCTAAATCAAGGAGAAGATTATCATGAGAAGAGTCGTGGACCACCTACAAAGGAATGGCGTATGCACAATAACCAAGACGGTTTCAGGGAAGGAAGAAAATCCTGTATCACAAGCCTACTGGAGTTTTACGACAAGGTGACGGAAGTAAGACAGGAGAGAAAGGTAGACTGCATTTTCTTGGGCTGTAAAATGGTTTTCGGCACAGCTCTGCACAAGAGATTAGTGCAAAAGCTAGTGGAACAGGCAGGCATAATAGGAAAAGCACTGCAGTGGCTCAGCGAATACCCGAAAGTAATGAAACAACGAATTATGTTACATGATGAGGTGTCAGAGTGGGCGCATGTGACCAGCGGGTGTTCCTCAAGGGTCAGTCCAAGGGCCGGTGCTGTTTTTGGTTTATGCAAATGCCATGACAGAAGGAATAGATTCAGAGCTGCCCCTGATTGCAGACGATGTGAAGCTAAAGCAGAGAATTAAACCAATTGATGCTCAGGTACGACTACAAAGGGACCTTCACAGGTTGTAAGCCTGGTCCAACAACTGTCTTCTGAAGTTTAATCTCATCAAGCCAAAGAAGACCGCAGAATACAGTCAAGGGGGCAAAGGCTGCAAACCTCTCTCAAGGAAATGGATCTTGGGGTGAGTATAATACAGAGCACATCTGGGGCGCACGTCAACCAAATAATTGTTACAGCATATAGGCACCTGACAAACCTAAGAATAGCGTTTCGACGTCTGAGTAAGGAGTCATTCAAGACACTGTGCACCGTGTACGTCAGGCCCATTTTGGAGTATGCAGCATAAGTATGGAACCCTCCTGGTCAAGCACGTCGAGAACTTAGAGAAAGTGCAAAGGTTTGCAACAAGACTAGTTCTGGAGATAAGGGGTATGTCCTACTATGAGAGGTTAAGGAAAATCAACCTGACGACACTGGAGGACAATAGAGATAGGGGTTACATGATAACGACATATAAAATAATGAGAGGAATTGTCAAGGTGGATAGGAACAAAATATTTCATAAATGGGACACAGCAACAATGGGTCACAGCTGGACGCTGAAAACTCAGACGAGGCACAAGGATGTTAGGAAGTGTTTCTTTAGTCATAGAGTTGTCAGGAAGTGAATCAATCTGGAGAGAGATGTAATGGAGGCAGGATCCATACATAGCTTCAAGAAGAGAGAGGATAATGTTCATGGATCAGGAAGAGAGTGCTAGTAGAGACCAGCGAAGTGCCCTGGCCAGGAACTGTGAATCGACCCCTGCAACCACAAATAGGTGAATTACGAATAGGTGAGTACACAGTGCATACCTGACAAGAAGAATACAACAATTGTCCGTGAAGAGGTGTCGGAATGAATGGATGTGACGAGTACGGTCCACATTACTTGGGTCGGTGATTTTGCTTATAGATGTGACTAATATGACCTAAATGACGGAGTCAGAGGTCTTGCCGCTCGCAGGTTATGCGAAAGCAATGAGAATACAAAAAAATGAAAGGATACGAGCGGATCTGGGCATGTTGCAGGTCAGCTCTGATAAGTAACTATTGGAGTTTAACCCTAGGAAAAGTAAGGTTATGAAGTAAGGAGAAGGGAAAAGAAGACCGCACACAGTTACAGACTCGAGGGGCAAAGGCTTCAAACCTCACTCGAGGAGCATATTACTTGAGGTGCACACTGACCAAATAACTGCTGCAGCAAATGCACGTCTGGCAAATCTAAGCATAGCTTTTCGACATCTGCGTAAGGAGTCATTTACGACACTATTCCGTGTACGTCAGGTCCATATTGGAATATGCAGCACCAACATAGAGCCTTCACCTGTTAATAAATTAGAGAAATTGCAGAGAGTATGTATCGAGACTAGTTCCGGAGCTATGCAGTCTGTCCTATGTGTAGAGGTCAAGGGAACTCAACCTGATGTTATTGGAGGACAGAACGACTATGGGTGATATGATAGTGTATGAAATACTGAGAGGAACTGACAGGGTGAATGGGAACAGGTTGTTTTGAGAGATGGGAAATAGGGACACGAGGGCACAGTTGGAAGTTTAAAACCCAGACGAGTCACAGGAACGTAAAGACGCATTTACTGAACCTTAGAAAAGTCACGAAGTGAAACGACCTGGAGAATGATGTACACATAGCTTTAAAAAGAGGTACAATAAGGCTTGAAAAAGCTCCTGGACAGCGAAACGTTGCCACAATAAAATGTCACATTAGTTGCATTTGTGTCCTTTTACTTAATAATAAGGCTCTCCAAGCTAGGACACAGTAAATCTAGTAACGGTCGGCAAAGAGGCGTGGCCAGGTGCTGAGACTCGACCCTTGCAAACACTTATAGGTAGGTAGACACACGCACGCAAAAATTACATGCGATTACTGATCTATACACAAATATAATGTGGTGTTTGGAAACAGCAATCGTAATATTAGGTTATGGTGCGTGTTGTGTGGGGATATTACTTATAAATGGGAACTCTCTCCACTGAGTATTGTAGACTCCCTGGAAATTATCACTTCACCTCCACCATCTACTAGGTGACTACCTAGGCAGAAACATATAATAAGAAAGTATATTTTTACCCCTTAAGCAAGAAATATCCTTGCTGGTATAATAACTGTGAGTGCACACTCACAAACACACAAGGCAGAGTCTGTTGACATGAGGACTGGTCACAGACCGGGCCGCAGGGGCGTTGACCCCTGGAACTCTCTCCAGGTATACTCTCTCTCCAGGTAAGTGCTTATTACAACAGGTAACAAACACTCACTAATGCTCTCTCTCTCTCTCTCTCTCTCTCTCTCTCTCTCTCTCTCTCTCTCTCTCTCTCTCTCTCTCTCTCTCTTACACTCAGCTGTGCTCCTGCTACTCTTGGTCTTTTGTAAAACGTCAATATAATTCGACTTGAGAGCCTGGCCACAGAGCAGCAGGTATTCAGTTTATATGTTCTACTGTGAGAATTTTGGCTGAAGAATTGGTTGGTGATTTTTTTAATTCAATAATCTCAAGACAGTTTATCATAAACAATTATTTTAAATTTCTTTTTCTTCTTCTTCAAGAAATTCATTTATAACTTGACAATTCCTCACCCGATCAGCGTCAAATTTACAAATCTTTTTTTAACGTAAGTACGAAAAAGTTCATGCAAATATTAGATATTGCAGATGCATTTTTTTTTAATTTTCAAAAAACTTTTCAGGGTTTTGGATTCCGTACAATTATATGGGAAAGTCTTATGCGACCGGCTTCAAACTTTCATCACTGATGTATCTTTACTGTACGAAGATGGAAGTTTAGATTGTTACTTAAGTGAATATGTACAATTTTGCTATTCTTTTAATAATGTTGTGTTATTAAAAGTAAAAAATATATTTAGTTGGGTTAGGCTAAATTAAATTGCACTTGTTGTAATAAGGTTAGGTAGGTTTTCAAAGTTTCTCTTGGTACAAAATTATAAATTCTTACATTAACATAAATGAAAAAAATATATCTTTAAACGTATAAGAGAAAATTTTAGAAAGGACTTAATTTTAGATGAGTTCTTGCTAATTGACCAGTTTTACCTAATCGGCACGACATATAATATATATATATATATATATATATATATATATATATATATATATATATATATATAAGTTTTACATAATCGGCACGACATATATATGTAAGAAGCCTCCAAAGACCTTATCATTGCATTCCCGCTACCAAGAAAACACTCAAATAACTTTTCATACTACCCAGCTGAATGCTCTGACGAAAAAAGAACCCCTGTATGGTATGCCTTTGATTTTCGTCACGGCATAATGCCGTGACGAACACTGTAAATATATATATATATATATATATATATATATATATATATATATATATATATATATATCAATAACAACACTTCGCTAGCCAGGGTTCGAACCCATGTTGCACTGGCCCGTCATTGTGAGCAAGAACCACATGACGCCTTTAACCACAGGACCACCCAATCCTACAAGAACCAAGCACAGAGCTGTGTTTTACCTTGGTCCGAGGACATATGGAGGTGTGGGAGCTTTTAAGCTCATTTCTTTTCATCCCTGTTTGGTGTACTAGCCTACGTAGACTAATATATATATATATATATATATATATATATATATATATATATATATATATATATATATATATATATATATATATATATATATTTATATATATATATATATATATATATATATATATATATATATATATATATATATATATATATATATAATATATATATATATATATATATATATATGTCGTGCCGATTAGGTAAAACTGGTCAATTAGCAAGAACTCAGCTAAAATTAAGTCCTTTCTAAAATTTTCTGTTATACGTTTAAAGATATATTTTTTTCATTTATGTTAATGTAAGAATTTATAATTTTGTACCAAGAGAAACTTTGAAAACCTACCTAACCTTATTACAACAAGCGCAATTTAATTTAGCCTAACCAAACTAAATATATTTCAGATACGTTAACATTAATTTAATAATAAACAGACACAATGAAATATATTTTTTTTCGTTATGTTCAGAATGATTTTGGCGAAATTATTGCATACACAAATTTTCACTTGTCTTATATGGCAAGGTGAGCGTTGCTATTTAAGCCAAAATCGCAAGTTTTACCTAATCGGCACGACATATATATATATATTTATATAAAGTAATAGGTTGGTAGATAGCAACCACCCAGTGAAGTACTACTGTCCTGCCAAATGAGCCTAAGACAGAAACATGTATTTGTTTTATATAATGGAGGGAGTGCCATGTATATCTTGCTACTTTTACTTACAGTTAGGTCACACTACACACGCATGTACACATTTATGTTTACACACTCATTTGAGTTTTCTTTGGTTTTTCTTAATAGTTCTTATTCTTATTATTTTCGATTCATAATAATGAGGAGGTGGAATAAGAATTTTTTCCCCATAAGCGATGCGTGTTGTAAAAGTCAACTAAAATGCTTTGAGCAATGAGCTAGTAACCCTTTTTTTTATTCTGCTTACTAAAAATAAAAAGAAGAAAACCTTTAAGTTTTGATGTTTGAATGTGTCTGAAAGTAGTGCAGATGACAAGAAAGAGATGACTGTGGATGTTATGGATGAAGAGAAGCTGGACGTCTTGGCTTTAAGTGAAATAAAGGTGAAGGGGGTGGGAGAGTTTCGGTGGGGAGAAATAAATGGGATTAGGTCATGGGTTTCAAATACAGTTAGAGCTAAGGAAGGCAAAGCAGTAATGTTGAATGATCAGTTATGGCAGAAAAAGATTGAATATAAATGTATAAATTCAAGGATTATGTGGAGTAAAATAAGAGTGGGATGTCAAAAGTGGGTTATAGTAAGTGTTTATGCATCTGGAGAAGAGAGAAGTGTAGAGGAATGAGAGAGATTTTGGAAGATGTTGAGTGAGTGTGTGGGGAGTTTTGAACCAAGTGAGAGAGTACATGTGGTGAGGGACCTAAATGCTAAAGTGGGTAAAACTGTTTTTAAGAAAAAAAATGATAAATAAGTTTACAAGGTATGATATAGCATGTAACGAAAATAGTTTGTTAGATTATGTATTGGTGGATAAAAGGTTGATGGGTAGACTTCAGGATGTTCATGTTTATAGAGGGGGAAACATATATATCAGATCATTATTTAGTTGTAACTACAGTTAGAGATAGATGGAGTAAAAGGATAATAGCAACAGCAAGTAAAAGAGAGGGAAAAGTTTATAAACTAAGGGAGGAGGAAGTTAGAGTCAGATATAAGCAACTATTGGGAGAAAGGTGGGCTAATGAGAGTATAGGTAGTTTGGGGGTGGAAGAGACGTGGGATAGTTTTGAAAAGGCAATGTTATAATGCAGAGCAGACGTTTGTGGTTAAAAGAGGGTGGGTGCAGGGGAATAGAGGAGTGATTGGTGGAATGATGAGGTAAAGGGTGTGATAAACATAAAAAGGTCGCGAATGAGAGATATTTACAGAGCAGAAGTAATATAAGACCGGGCGAGTATATATAAAGAAAAAGAAAGATTAAGAGACTAGTGAAGGAGTGCAAAAGGAGAGGAAATGATAGAGTGAGTGAAGCTCTGTCAAAAAATTTTCCTGAGAATAAGAAAAAAAATGGAGTGAGATAAATAGGTTAAGAACAGTTAAAAACAGAATAAGGGAGTTAGTAGATGGGGAGTTGGAGGTACTAGAATATATCGGGAATATTTTGAGGAATTGTTAAATGTTGATGAAGAGAGGGAGGCATTAATTTCATGCAGTGTCCAGGGAGGTATAACATCTTTTAGGAATGAAAAAAATGTCGGATGTGAGTGTCGGGGAGGTGCGCGAGGCGTTAGGTATAATAAAAGGGGGTAAAGCAGCTGGAACTGATGGATAATGACAGAAATGTTAAAAGCAGGGGGAGATATAGTGTTGGAGTTGTTAGTACTTTTGTTTAATAAATGTTTGAAAGAGGGGAAGGTACCTAGCGACTGGCAGAGACATGAATAATTCCTTTATATAAGGGAAGAGGGGACAAAAATTATTGTAAAACATATAGAGGAATAAGTTTACTGAGTTTACCAGGTAAAGTGTATGGTAGGGTTATTATTGAAAGAATTAGAGGTCAGACAGAGAGCAGGATTAAAGATGAATAAGGAGGCTTCAGAATGGGTAGTGGATGTGTAGATCACGTTTTCACATTGAAGTATATAAGATATCAATATTTAATTAAAGGTAGGGATGTTTTCATTGCATTTATGGATTCGGAAAGGCATATGATGGAGTGGATAAAGGAGCAATGTGGCAGATGTTGCAAGTGTATGGAATAGTAAATAAGTTACTAAATGCTGTATTTAGTTTTAATGAGGATAGTGAGGGTCAGGTTAGGATGTGTTGGATAGAGGGATATTACTTTCCAGTAAAAGTAGGGATTAGACAGAGGTGTGTAATGTCACTATGGTTATGTAACATATTTATAAATGAAGTTATAACAGAAGTAAATGCTAGGGTGTTGGGGAGAGGGGTGAAATTAAATTATCAGGAATCAAATACAGAATGGTCGTTGACACAGTTACTTTTTGCTGATGATTTTGTGCTTTTGGGAGATTCTAAAGAGAACTTGCAAAGGTTAGTGGACGCGTTTGGAAGGGTGTAAAAAGAAAGAAAGTTGAAAAACTAAACATATATAAGTATAAGGTGATGAGGGCATCAAACAAGTTATGTTAAAAAAATGGATATCACATTAGAGGGAAGGAGCATAGAAGAAGTGAATGTGTTCAGATATTTGGGAGTAGATTTGTCAGGAGATGGGTTTATGAAGGACGAGGTTAACCATAGAATTGATGAAGAAAAAAGATAAGTGATGCATTGAGGTGTCTGTGGAGACAAACAAAAGTTATGCAATGAGGCAAAGAATAGAATGTACAAGAGTATAGTGGTACCAATACTGTTATACCGGTGTGATGCATGGGTTGTGAATGTTGCAACGAGGAGGAGGTTGGAGACAATTTAGATATCGTGTCTAAAGGAAATGTGTGGTGTAAATATTCTGCAGAGAATTCGTAGTGTGGAAATTTCAAGAAGGTGTGGAGTTACAAAAAGTATTATTCAGAGGGTTGAAGTGGGATTATTGAGATGGTTTGGTCTTTTACAGAGGATGGAGCAAAATAGAATGAGTTTGAGGATGTAGAAATATGTAATGGAGGGGAGGCGGGGTGGGAGTCGTCCTAGGAAAGAATTGAGGGAAAGGGTAAAAGAGGCTTTGTGTGCAGCAGGCATGTGTGAGCGTGTTAGATAGGAGTGAATGGAGACGAATAGTTTTCAGGACCTGACGAGTTGTTGGAATGTGAAAATGGTAACATTTTGTGAAGGGAATCAGGGAAACCGGTTAGCTGGACTTGAGACCTTGAGGTGGGAAGTACAATACCTGCAATTTAAAGGAGAAGTTTGGGATACTGACTGAAGTGACATCTAAACTGTCATATCTGGGCACCTCTTCAAAAACTGTGATTATGTGAGAATGATGGTGAAAGTGCTGAATGATGGTGAAAGTGCTGAATGATGGTGAAAGTGCTTCTTTCTATTTAGGGTCACATGACCTCTGTGGGAAACGGGCGGCGCGTTAAAAAGAAAACCATCGTACGTCCTTGGATCACGGTACAACACTTAGCTCTGTTGGGTGCGTGATTCTTGTAAGATTGTATGGTCGCGTGGGTTAGAGCGTCATGTAATTTTCGCTTACCACGATGCGGGCTAAAACAACACGGGTTCGATCCCCCGGCTAGTAGCATTGTTTTTATTGATTAAATATCACTCGGTCGTGGTTTCAATACGATAATATACTGCTTGTGGAGGCTAGTACACCATACGGTGAGTAGAATGAAATTAGCTCTAAGACTTTCCACGGATCACTGTACAACACCTAGCGTGATCTTTGTGGGACTGAGTGGTCCTGTTGGTTAGAGCGTCGTGTGATTTTCGCTCACCATGAGGTGGGCCAAAACAACACAGGTTCGGGCCCTCGGTTAGTCGTAGTGTTGTTATTGATTAAATACCACTCGTTTCGTGGTTACAATACGATATATATATATATATATATATATATATATATATATATATATATATATATATATATATATATATATATATATATTTTGTCGTGCCGATTAGGTAAAACTTGCGATTTTGGCTTAAATAGCAACGCTCACCTTGCCATATAAGACAAGTGAAAATTTGTGTATGCAATAATTTCGCCAAAATCATTCTGAACATAACGAAAAAATATATTTCATTGTGTTTGTTTTTATTAAATTAATGTTAACGTATCTAAAATATATTTAGTTGGGTTAGGCTAAATTAAATTGCGCTTGTTGTAATAAGGTTAGGTAGGTTTTCAAAGTTTCTCTTGGTACAAAATTAAAATTTTTTTACAATAACATAAATGAAAAAATATATCTTTAAACGTATAAAGAAAATTTTAGAAAGGACTTAATTTTAAATGAGTTCTTGCTAATTGACCAGTTTTACCTAATCGGCACGACATATATATATATATATATATATATATATATATATATATATATATATATATATATATATATATATATATATATATATATATATATATATATATATACCAGTGTGTGTTTATACTTATGCGTGTATGAATTTTACAACAAATATCATAATAATGCTAGAGCAAAGTAGAAAATAAGAGACTATGACAGAAATGTAAAGTATGCAATGTAATGGGGCATCGAACCCTGGAAAATATGAAGCAACATTAAATAATTTTCAATGTCTTTGAATAAATAACCTGTAGCTTAGTGGTAGAGAGTTTGTCTCACATCAGGATGGACTGGGGTTAGATTATCTTGGGTAAGGAAGAAGTTGAGAGAGACGTTTTCAGATGTCGCCTGTTTTCCCTTTTCACTTACCTGTAATGTCTACCTGGAAATTAATCGACTACTATAGATCGCAATCTTGGTGTGGCAGCATTCACAGGAATGATTTGACTGAATTAAATTAGAAAAAAAATATTAACCCGAAAAATGCACTCTGAAAATTATAAATCTGAGCTAACACTGTGGTGAGGAAAGATGGAAAATGAACGAAGAAGAGGGAAAGGTTGAGGCTGTGTTTCCTCCTAGTCCAGAAAAAGGCAATGCCTTACTAAAGAAGCTGATAAGTAAGACACAACTGCAACAGTTAGGCATATTTATCCCAAAACGTTTCGCCTACACAATTGTTTTATTCAGCTGAATAAAGAGGCAGCAGAAGCAGAAGAGATGTAAAGGCGATGTGTTCAGTCTATCGCTCTCAAAGACGTAGTTTTAAGGAGGTATACAATACTGACAACTCGACAGTATTGTAATACCAGTATCATAGTCTTACTAAGACAGCAGCGACCGCTACCTGGGTTTTAACTGGCATCTCTTCATAGCCTCAGGGTAAATTATTATCCCATGAGATACGATAACCTATTTGGTAGCCACAGGAGATGAAGACGGGGGAGAGTCTGCAGAAATACCGCCTCTTACTGCGTCATATGAGTGCCAGTGGCCTGGCATCTCACGTCAAGCATCCAGCAATCTGTCTAACGAAAATTCTTACTGAAATTTTTATAACTTTATTTTTAGCCTTAAGATACTACGTTCTAGATATGCAAAACTGGGCTTAATTTGAGTAATATTGCACATAGTGCCAAAATATTGTATGTGCAGAAAGTTATTTTCAAATATCTCATTATTGTTTTTACCCTTCAACATGACAGTCACTTCT
This sequence comes from Cherax destructor, assembly GCA_009830355.1. Lineage (NCBI taxonomy): Eukaryota > Metazoa > Arthropoda > Malacostraca > Decapoda > Parastacidae > Cherax > Cherax destructor. Next base: position 26,641 of record WNWK01011983.1, read on the forward strand.
TTTAATCCCTTATAGTTATAGTTAATTATATTATATGGTGGCACTGTCATGGCCAATGGTGTCACAGCTTGTGTTGTTGGCACAGCAACTTGAAAAATGCCAAAATATGTTTGTTTGTTTGTTTGTTTTTGCAATAGAACTTAAAATATTTCGATATCCTGTACCTGCCTTAGGTAAAATGATAATAAGTGATAATTTTTTGAAGGAACAACCAATCATGAGTTATAAACCAAAAATTTATATTCTCAATATCAGCAGAAAAAGTGTTAATGTTTTCAAAGATGACGTTAAAACAAAGGCATTCGTCTAAGAATCTGAAGTGTTTTAACGTGATTCTTGATAAAACAGAGACTGAACTAACTAAAAATCGCTCTAACATTCAGCAACTGTATTGTCTCAAACACTGGAGTCTGGCTCACAGACTACGCTGACACCGGAAACATCGTCGTGTTGTTGCAAAACACAGAGCAGCAAAAATTGATAAGAAGCACCGAGAGATCGGTAATGTCAATTAGCTCGAAGTACTAAACAAAAAAAATTGTAGAGGAAATGTGGGGGTTTATTCTAAGCCAAAATAACAAATAACGTGAAGGATGATATACCAAGGAAAATAAAATATGGAAAGGATAAAGCAAAGTTACAGTGGATTATAAAACAATATAAAGCAATATTGAAAAGCGTAATAATATATAAGAAATTTAAAGTGACTGGTATCCTCGAAGATCATGCTAACTATATATGAATAGAAGGAGAATGCTAGAGAAAAAAATAAAATTTTAAGCAAGAAAATGTAAGACGAAATGCACTTAATCTTTAAGGTAACTCATATAATTATTTAAATATGTCAGGAGGAAAAAAAGGTTCGGTCAATGACAGGAGCTTCAACTATCAATGGAACAAAATCTTATCATATCTTAAAGAATAACAAACAACAACAAATATATGATTTCAGTGCTAAACACAGCCATCAGTTCTCTGTGTTCAGACAAATACGACACCAACATTCCCAGGCGGCATAATTATTTTTATAACATTCTATATACAAACGAAATTAAGAGCCGTAACAGATTAAAATAGTTGGAGCCGTAGAATATTAAGAGACTCAGCTTGCCAGATGAACCGTCCACTTGAGTTATAAGAGAACGGATCTACCAAACTGTCTAAGCATCCTCAGTAATCATTGGAATAATGATGTACAATAATTATGTACACTAATGATGCTCAATAATGATGTACAATAATGATGTACAATAATGATGCTCAATAATGATGTACAATACTGACAAGTTGATGAATATGACACTTGATACACCTGGAATCTTTATTGTGAAGTCATTTCACCAAATATTGGATTTATCAATTTCATATAGAGATTATTTGAAGGAAATGAGAGTGGAGACGGATTACCTCTTCTACTCTTTCCAGTTTCAACACATTCCAATAACCTCTGTAATGAATTGATTAAACGCTTTCAGAATAAAAATATCCTTGATTTGTCTTACCCATCAACTGACAGTAATATTTACTAAATAATAATAACAAGGCAAAGTGCCATATCTCGCGAAACTATCAAAGGTCATCTCAAGTTTCATCTGGCAGACAGAAACAGTGTCCTGAACTATCATCACATCAGATTAACGTTAACTTACGGTAGACAATTGTTGACTCTCATTATGGACAAGGTCAGCAATTTTCTGGAACATATTTACATAAAAATCTGAAATCAACATGGATTTCGCAACGAAAAATCAAACCTAACTACTTATTCGATTTTTTTTTAAAAGCTGAACTAAAAAAAGTATTTACAAATGAAGTAGACCTAGATTCCCAGATATACCATAAAAGGTACCCCATCGTAGAGTGCTGGCAAACTTCACGCCTGGATTAACTACTGGATTAGGAACTGGAAAGAGCGAACAGTAGTGAAGGAAGAAGTGCCTGGAGTAACTATACGTACAGAGCGGAGTTCCTCAGGGAGCAGTTGTTCGTAATATTCACTTCACTATGTAATAAATGACCTGAAGAAATGTTGTTATCTAAGATAGCAAAATTTTCAGATGACACTAAATTCCAAAGCAGAATGTTTGAAAAATCAATGTGATCTGGCTAGGATGGCGCTGTGGTCGGTGACATGGAAGATGAGTTCCATAGCTGTCTGCTGCAAGTAATGTATATGATATATAATACTCACAAACATGCATCAGAAATAATTGACAGCAAACAAACCAAAAGAGGAGAAGAAAATGATCTTGAAGTAATCATAAGCAATGACCTCAAAAGTACCAGACAAAATGTCTGCTTGCAGCAAAATCACCATAATGATAAATTTCGTTGCTAGAAATTTCGATTACAATATATTAGAAACCATATTTACTCTTTATAATGTACTTGTCACATCGCATCATGTATATGCAATTATGTTTCAGTTTTTAAATTTCATTAAACACAAAGGTAGATCGGAGAAGAAACAGAGCAGCTAAGGACGTACCACTTCTAAGGAAAAAAAAAATATGAAGATAACACTCTGCATTTATTTTTTTTTCCTCTCAGTAAACGGTGGTTAGGAGGAGATCTCATGATAGACTAAATGGATTTGATCCACTCAAATTGGAATGTTGGGCTGTAAGGTCGAAGACATTACAAACATTTTATTATCGGCTTAGCATTCATTGATTTAATCAAACGGAATAGTATTCAGTTGATTTCTGATTCTTGATCAGCAACCGCAACTGGACGAATAGTTAACAATAAGCAACAATAATAGTAATGGTGGAAGAATTGGCAGTTGTTTTGGTTATGATAATCTGCTACAGAGTATCCAGAAGAAATTTTGGCAACTGGAACCAGTACCGACGGCTGTGTGGGCGACAGTAGAATAATCCGCGTACTTGGTGACGTTATTTTACTAAAACGTGGAGGTACTTGTAACCCATGTCATCCAACGTCTTCCATGTCCCCAGAAAATTTCATGCTATTTTTTTAAATATGGTATGGTAAATTTTCCCTGTCTCATGCCAGCAATGATCAGAGGAAGAGAAGGGAAGAGTGAAATACTTATGTTGTATAGCCCTTCACTTAATCATTTAGATAATACATGACAGACCACAATTTGGGGAGAAGTACAGTCATTCTCAGCAGATATCCTTTATCTATATACACCATATACTTACATATTCACTGTCTGTCTGTCTGTTTATCTGTCTGTCTGTTTGTCTCTTTCTGTCTCTGTTTGACTTTGTTATACTGTCTCTCTCTGTCTGTCTGTCTGTCTCGCTCTCTCTCTCCCTCTCCCCCTCTCTGTTCCCTCTCTGCAACAGCAGAAATTAAGGAGTAAGAAATGTTAAAGCAGAGCGCGGCGGTCATTAGCCAGGAAAATATTGGGAAATGTTGTACTAGTGAATTTTTATTTCTTTCCAGTCGGTGTTTCGCTAATGACACTCATACATATAAAAGCACTTTTTATTTTGTTCAAATTCTGGTTCCTTTTCGTCACCTCCTTAATGTTTTAATTGTCACGATTATTTGTCAACAATCAGTTGGTCGCCCAGACAACTTCTCAGTACATCACAGTCCAACATTCACAATAAAATTTCGGTGGAATTTTATATGTTTACAGGTCATCGAACCACGGAAGTCTTTTAATCTGAAGTTCCCTTACTTCCTATTAACGATATAGGCAACACCTAAAGATTCTTCTTTTCATTAAAGAGTTCTTGTGTATATACAAGGACTCAATCCCACAGAGGGTTTCAAGTCCTCTTTCAAAACAAAACAACGATGATCAGTCACTGGTTCATTGTGACACCTACATATATCACTTCAAACCAATTATCCGTACTCACTGCTTCACAACTAACGAACGAAATACAAATAAATCTTTCAACGACATCCTAGATTATTATAAAGTCACAAAAAAAAGAGATGAAACGGTTACAAGCCACAAGTCAGGTTAAGTTAATTAATATATATTTTTTATATTTTTGAAACGTATAAGTATTGTTCCTTATTCAGGACGGTGAGAAGAAGAGGCTCGATCCTATGATTTCTTAACGTGAAACAGACGCGTTACAATTCAGTAAACACTTGCCGATGAAATTAGCAAAAGTCTTCATACAGTATAAAGAAGAAAGAAAACTGGGACATTCATAAGCAAACATTAAAATGCAATACGTAACAAGGGACAGTTATCATCTTATCTGAAAAAAAAGAAAGAAAAAACAAGTGACATCTTTACTGAATACTGGAAAAAGGGACAACGGACTTTCTGTTATAAAACTTCAAAAATGGAAAACAAGAAAAACTACTGACGGTCATCATCAAGGCTGAAACAAAGTTGAATAAAGACGCTCCTTCGTCAAGCCTGAAAAAGAGCAAAACCGAGGAACGACAATAATCAAGCCAGGAAAAAATAAAACAGGGGACAACCTTCAAGCAAACAAGCGACAACCATAATCAAGTCTGAAAAAAAATAAGAAAACAGTGACAACCATCATCGTGCCTGAGATAAAAACAAAGTGAGCAAGATACATACATCAGGCTGGAAACATCTGAGGTAAGGCAAGATGACCAGGAAACTCAGACATGGTCATAGCTTCACTTTGTAATAATATTCCTCTTGATAATAATAATAATAATAATAATACTTTTTTATTTCTTCGCAATTTTACATAGAGATTTACATAGAAGTGCAAGGAGAGCAACTGACATGCCAGGGCATAACGGGCAGCTTAATCTAAAAACTTATGGACTATGTACATAATATGATGATATTTCATTTGATTAATTATAATATGGTGACACTACATTGCAGCAAGTGTTTAGTAGGATGGTAGTTAATAGTAAAAATTGAAATTATTTTTGGGAAAATGACTGAGTATTTTTTTAAAGTAATTTACAGAATGCGTATTTAGTTTATGGTGAGTAGGTGGTAATATTACAATGTTATAATAGTACAAATTGAGATTATCTTATAGGAAAAAAAATACTGAGCATTTTTTAAAGTAATATTATCGTACATAATTATAATAAAAATGGAATTATCTTATAGGAGAAATAACAATGAGTATTTTTTGATTACGAGTATTTAGGTAATGGTGAGTAGGTGGTTTTTGAGAAGAGTCTTAAAATGATTCTGAGACAAGGTTATTTTTGTATTTTCTGGTAATGAGTTCCAGAATCTGGGGCCCTTTATATGCATTGAATTTTTACATAGGTTGCTATGGACGCGGGGTACATCAAAATGTGATCTGTTTCTTGTGTTATGATCATGGGTCCTATTAAGGTTGGTGAGGAGAATTTTGAGTGGAGGGTTTATATTAGAATGTAGAGTTCTATGTATGTAGTAGGCACAATTATAAGTGTGAATGTTATGTTCTTTATGGTGAGTAGTTTTGAGGCTTTTGAATATTGGTGGAGTATGCTGTCTAGAGTGGGAATTTGTTATCATTCTGACTGCAGCCTTTTGCTGGGTTATGAGTGGTCTAAGGTGATTTAATGTTGTCTGAGAGAGAAGACCTATGAGGGACCACCTTATTCTCTTGGCCCTTATGATGTCTTTCTATATCTTCCCCGTTTCTGTGAGGAATATTACTACGTTTCCTTAAATTTTAGTAGTTCGTATGGGGTCTCTCGTATTTCCCCATTACTAATCACAAGCAGTCGTGATCAATCAAATTATAAAAACTGAATAGGAATCTAACTCGCTACATATTTTCACTAATGTTGGCGGTATTTACTCACTTTAGCGTCGTGGCTAAAGTACTGATGTGATAAATGATTAGAAAACCGACACGTTGCAAGATTGAGACACTTATGCAACATATGGGAATCTTTATTAAGGAAGCGTTTCGCCACACAGTGGCTTCATCAGTCCAATACAAAGCAGAGAGGGGTATGGGGATTACCATAAGTTGCATAAGTGGCTGAGGTTTCAACTTGTCGGTTTTCAAACCATTTATCACATCTGTCAGACACTGCAACATAATGGGAACTTGATACACGGAATTCTTCAATACTTGTCCAACATTTGGACGAAGACCTACTTACACTAGTGGATGTTCCACTGTGATCCCACCTCCTCCTGCTTCCACTCACCTGACTATTGTATATAAGCCACTTCTCCGGCGATGTGCTGTACTTTCTGCAAGAGTGATGGACTGAACACATCGATTCCAGGCTGAGGGACTGATTACCTCAAACTTCTTCTCTCCTTACCCCTCTCTACTTTGTATTGGACTGATTAAGCCACTGTGTGGCGAAACGTTTCCTTAATAAAGATTCCCATATGCTGAATAAGTGTCCCAATCTTTAAAGTACTGATGTAGAGCTTGCATGTTAGAGTCTTGCTGTGGATGTAGATAATGTTAGTAAATAATTTCACCTGTTTGCGAATTGCTAAGCATATATATATATATATATATATATATATATATATATATATATATATATATATATATATATATATATATATATATATATATATATATATATATATGCATATATATATATATATATATATATATATATATATATATATATTTTTTTTTTTTTTTTTTTTTTTTTTAAACAAGTCGGCCGTCTCCCACCGAGGCAGGGTGACCCAAAAAGAAAGAAAATCCCCAAAAAGAAAATACTTTCATCATCATTCAACACTTTCACCACACTCATACATAATCACTGTCTTTGCAGAGGAGCTCAAATACGACAGCTGAGAATAGTCCCTCCCAGCTGTCACTATCCCAGACCCCTCCTTTAAAGTGCAGGCATTGTACTTCCCATTTCCAGGACTCAAGTCCAACTAAATCAATTAACTGGTTTCCCTGAATCCCTTCACAAAATGTTACCCTGTTCACACTCCAACAGATCGTCATGTCCCAAAAACCATTCGTCTCCATTCACTCCTATCTAACACGCTCACACATGCTTGCTGGAAGTCCAAGCCCCTTGCACACAAAACCTCCTTTACCCCTTCCCTCCAACCTTTTCTAGGACGACCCCTACCCCGCCTTCCTTCCCCTACAGATTTATACGCTCTCCAAGTCATTCTACTTTGATCCATTCTCTCTAAATGACCAAACCACCTCAACAACCCCTCTTCAGCCCTCTGACAAATACTTTTAGTAACTCCACACCTTCTCCTAAATTCCACATTCCGAATTTTCTGCATAATATTTACACCACACATTGCCCTTAGACAGGACATCTACACTGCCTCCAGCCTCCTCCTCGCTGCAGCATTTGCAACCCATGCTTCACACCCATATAAGAGTGTTGGTACCACTATACTTTCGTACATTCCCTTCTTTGCCTCCATGGATAACGTTTTTTGTCTCCACAAATTCCTCAATGCACCACTCACCTTTTTTCCTTCATCAATTCTATGGTTAACCTCATCCTTCATAAACCCATCCGCTGACACGTCAACTCCCAAATATCTGAAAACATTTACTTCTTCCATAATCCCTCTCTCCAATGTGATATCCATTTTTTCTTTATTTAAATCGTTTGATACCCTCATCACCTTACTCTTATCTATGTTCACTTTTAACTTTCTACCTTTACACACTCTCCCAAACTCGTCCACTAACCTTTGCAACTTTTCTTTAGAATCTCCCATAAGCACAGTATCATCAGCAAAACGTAACTGTGTCAACTCCCATTTTTGCATTTAATTCTCCATAATTTAATCCCACCCCTCTCCCCAACACCCTAGCATTTACTTCTTTTACAACCCCATCTATAAATATATTAAACAACCATGGTGACATTACACATCCCTGTCTAAGACCTACTATTACCGGGAAGTAATCTCTTTCTCTCCTACACACCCTAACCTCAGCCTCACTATCCTCATAAAAACTCTTTACAGCCTTTAATAACTTACAACCTATTCCATACACTTTCAACATTTGCCACATTGCCCCCCTATCCACTCTATCATATGCCTTTTCTAAATCCATAAATGCAATAAAAACGTCTCTACCTTTATCTAAATACTGTTCACATATATGCTTCACTGTAAACACTTGATCTACACATCCCCTACCCACTCTAAAGCCTCCTTGCTCATCTGCAGTCCTACTCTCTGTCTTACCTCTAATTCTTTCAATAATAACCCTGCCATACACTTTACCTGGTATACTCAGTAAACTTATTCCCCTATAATTTTTACACTCTCTTTTATCCCCCTTCCCTTTATATAAATGAACTATACATGCTCTCTGCCAATCCCTAGGTACCTTCCCTCTTTCATACATTTATTAAACAAAAATACCAACCACTCCAGCACTATATCTTCCCTGCTTTTAACATTTCTGTCATGATCCCGTCAGTTCCATCTGCTTTACCCCTTTCATTCTACGTAATGCCTCACGCACCTCCCCACACTCACATCATGCTCTTCTATATATATATATATATATATATATATATATATATATATATATATATATATATATATATATATATATTATTACCCTACCAAGGCAGGGTAGCCCGAAAAAGAAAAACTTTCATCATCATTCACTCCATCACTGTCTTGCCAGAGGGGTGCTTTACACTACAGTTATAAAACTGCAACATTAACATCCCTCCTTCAGAGCAGAGTACAGACACTGTACTTCCCATCACAAGGACTCAATTCCGGCCTGCCGGTTTCCCTGAATCCCTTCATAAATGTTACTTTGCTCACACTCCAACAGCACATCAAGTATTAAAAACCATTTGTCTCCATTCACTCCTATCAAATACGCTCACGCATGGTTGCTGGAAGTCCAAGCCTCTCGCACACAAAACCTCCTTTACCCCCTCCCTCCATCCTTTCCTAGGCCGACCCCTACACCGCCTTCCCTCCACTACAGATTTGTGCCCTCTCGAAGTCATTCTGCACCTCCTCCTAATTTCCAAACTACGTATTCTTTGCATTATATTCACACCACGCATTGACCTCAGACATGACATCTCCACTGCCTCCAGCCTTCTCCTCGTTGCAACATTCATCACCCATGCTTCACACCCATATAAGAGTGTTGGTATAACTATACTCTCATACATTCCCCTCTTTACTTCCATGGACAAAGTTCTGTATCCACAGACTCCGAAGTGCTCCACTCACCCTTTTCCCTTCATAAATTCTATGATTCACCTCATCCTTCATAGACCCATCTGCTGACACAGCCACTCCTAAATATCTGAAAACATTCAAATCCTCCATACTCTCTCCCTCCAATCTGATATCCAATCTTTCGTCACCTAATCTTTTTGTTATCCTCATCACCCTACTTTTTCCTTTATTCACTTTCATTTTTCTTCTTTTACATACCATACCAAATTCATCCACCAACCTCTGCAATGTCATATATAATATATATATATATATATATATATATATATATATATATATATATATATATATATATATATATATATATATATATATATATATATATATATATGTCGTGAAGAATAGGTAAAACTGGTCAGTTAGCAAGAGCTCATTTAAAATTACGTCATTTCTAAAAAAATCTCTTACACGTTAAAATATTTTTTTTCATTTATATTAATATAAAAACTAATAATTTTGTTCCAAAAGAATCTTAGAAAACTTTCCAAACATTATTATAACAAGCGCAATTTAATTTTGCCTATTCCAACTAAATATATTTTGGATAAGCTTACAATAATTTAATGATAAACAAACACAATGAAATATATTTTTCGATAAGTTCAAAAGGATTTTTGCGAAGTTATTGCATATACAAGTTTTCGATTGCCTTATTCGGCAAGAAGAGCGTTGTTATTTAAGCCAAAATAGCAAGCTTTACTTATTCGGCACGACATATATATAAATAAATATATATATATATATATATATATATATATATATATATATATATATATATATATATATATATATATATATATATATATATATATATATCCAATATATTCATCATTAGACATAAAATAAATTCTAACGTCATAGAGATTAAGCAAGTTAATCTTGCCGTGTGATAAGCGAAGTTGTAGAATGAAAACAAAAGATAAATAAATGCGCTCAATTAACGTTTCTCCTTAAGGAAGACCTATTACTACGACAACCACTACTACTACTACTACTATTTCTACTACTATAGCTACAGCTAATGTTACTTTTGCTAGTAATAATATTACCTCTATAAAGACTACTACTGCTGCTACTAGAATTACCAGAACTACAACTACAACTAGTGCTACTACTTTAGCTACAATAATTACTATTGCTAATATCAGTACTATTATTATTATTACTACCACAACTTCAACTTCGAAAACTATTACTACTACAACTACCGCTACTACTACAACTATGGTAATTACTGCTCCTACTACTATTACTTCCACTACTATTACTATTACTAATACTACCATAAATAATATTAAAAATATCACAAAAACAACAGCAATAATAGTAAGTTAAATGAGAAACTTGTGTAACAACTCAATGTCTTTCTTCTGGAGACGTTTCGCCATGCAGTGGCTTCTTCAGTGGAATGCAGCTAAAGTTGGTAGATGAAGAGGAGTTTGAGGTAATCAGTCCCTCAGGCTGGAGGCGATGTGGTCAGTCCATCAATCTTCACAAAAGTGCAGCATTGAGACTCCAAGTTGAGGGACAGACTACATCAATCTCCTTATCGTTGAACTGAACAAGCCACTGCGTGGCTGAACAAGCCACTGCGTGGCTGAACAAGCCACTGCGTGGCTGAGCAAGCCACTGAGTGGCGAAACGTTTCCATTATAAAGATAAAAAAATGTTGTACAATTGTCTCACTTATCACCTTGTTGGTCTTGTAAACCTTTTGTTTACTACAGTGATAATAATAATGCTAATACAATTAGTAAAAATATTGAAGGATATATTTATATTAACAATCGTATTATTGTGTATTAAAATAATGAAAACAATAATAATAATAATAATAATAATTATTTTATTATTATTGTTGTTGTTATTATTATTATTATTATTATTATTATTATTATTATTATTATTATTATTATTATTATTATTGTTGTTGTTGTTGTTTTTGTTGTTCTATTATATTTTAAATATTATTATTTTAGCTTTTAGTTTATTGAAATAAAGTGCTGGAATTTCTTCACAGGAAGCACAAGTCTGGATATAATTTATACATCAATATTTGTCACGTAAACTATGAAAGAGTCGGCGGAATTATTACCAGATCCAAGAACAGCAAAGTAATAATAGTCCATGACGAACCGACACGTCGTGTGGCGTCAGATTATTTTGATGAAGACTAAGACACATGTGCAGCACCTTGAGACACATTTCCATCACCTGGGGAGCACATGTGCAGCACCTGGGGGACACATGTGCAGCACCTGGGAGTGGTTACTGGGGAAAAGTGTTTTTTGCACTGCAGGATTTTCCAATAAATATTAAGAGAAGAACGTCTCTTCAATAATGAAAGCAAAGTGTTGCACATGTGTCACAAGGTGTTGCACATATTTATCAAAGTGTTGCACATGTGTCACAAGGTGTTGCACATATGTCTCAAAGTGTTGCACATGTGGCACAAGGTTTTGCACATGTGTCACAAGGTGTTGCACATGTATCTTAAGGTGCAGCACATGTGTCACAAGGTGTTGCACATGTGTATCAAAGTGTTGCACATGTGTTTCAAGGTGTTACACATGTCCCAAAGTGTTGCCCATGTGGCTTAAGGTGTTGCACATGTGTCACAAGGTGTTGCACAAGTGTCTCAAAGTGTTGCACATGTCTCAAAGTGTCGCACATGTGTCATAAGGTGTTGGCCATGTGACACAAGGTGTTGGACATGTGTCACAATGCGTTGCACATGTGTCTTAGGGTGTTGCACAAGGGTCTCAAAGTGTTGCACATGTGTGTCAAGGTGTTACACATGTGTCACAAAATGCTGTACATGTGTCTCAAAGTGTTGCACATGTGTCACAAGGTGTTGCAAAAATGTCTCAAAGTGTTGCACATGAGTCTCAAGGTGTTACACCTGTGTCACAAGGTGTTGCACATGTGTCTCAAAGTGTTGCACATTAGTCATAATGTGTTGCATATGTGTCTCAAAGTGTTGTACATGTGTCTCAAGGTGTTGCACATGCGTCACAAGGTGTTGCACATGTATCTTAAGGTGTAGCACATGTGTCACAAGGTGTTGCACAAGTGTATCAAAGTGTTCCACATGTGTTTCAAGGTGTTACACATGTCTCAAAGTGTTGCACATGTGTCTTAAGGTGTTTCACATGTTCACATGTGTCTCAAGGTGTTGCACAAGTGTCGCAAAGTGTTGCACATGTGTTTCAAGGTGTTACACATGTCTCAAAGTGTCGCACATGTGTCATAAGGTGTTGGACATGTGACACAAGGTGTTGGACATGTGTCACAATGTGTTGCACATGTGTCTTAATGTGTTGCACAAGGGTCTCAAAGTGTTGCACATGTGTCTCAAGGTGTAACACATGTTTCACAAGGTGTTGTACATGTGTCTCAAAGTGTTGCACATGTGTCACAAGGTGTTGTACAAATGTCTCAAAGTGTTGCACATGAGTCTCAAGGTGTTACACCTGTGTCACAAGGTGTTGCACATATGTCTCAAAGTGTTGCACATGAGTCACAAATTGTTGCATATGTGTCTCAAAGTGTTGTTCATGTGTCTCAAGGTGTTACAAATGTCTCAAAGTGTTGAACATGTGTCACAAGGTGTTGCACATGTGTCTTAAGGTTTTCCACATGTGTCACAAGGTGTTGCACAAGTGTCTCAGTGTTGCACATGTGTTTCAAGGTGCTACACATGTCTCAAAGTATTGCACATGTGTCACAAGGTGTTGGACATGTGTCACAAGGTGTTGGACATGTGTCACAATGTGTTGCACATGTGTCTTAAGGTGTTGCACAAGGGTCTCAAAGTGTTGCACATGTGTCTCAAGGTGGTACACATGTGTCACAAGGTGTTGCACATGTGTCAAAGTGTTGCACATGTGTCACAAGGTGTTGCACAAATGTTTAAAAGTGTTGCAAATGAGTCTCAAAGTATTGCACATGTGTCACAATGTGTTGCACATGTGTCTCAAAGTGTTGCACATGTGTCTCAAGGTGTTATACATGTCTCATGTTTTGCACATGTGCCTCAGGTGTTGCGCGTGTCTCAAGGTGTTACACATGTGTCTCATACGTCATCTTCTCAGTAATATTTATCTATCAGCTAACGGTCTATTTGGTGAGTTAGTAAGTTTATACAGGTACACATAAATACAGTTACATAAATCATCATACATAGCGGCACATGTGTACTTTACGAGGATAACTCTAAAAAGTTGAAGTGACGTATTTCCGTTGGGGTTTAAATTGTTCCAACCTCTGTACTGCCACGTACATTGTACACTAATGAAAAGTTTAATGTAAATTAATGTTTGGACTTGCTACGTGAGTGTTGATTAATGTATATATACTGTAGTGACACTCATCATTTACTGTAGTGACACACATCATATACTGTAGTGACACATCGTTTACTGTAGTGACACACATCATTTACTGTAGTGACACATATCATTTTCTGTAGTGACACATATCATTTACTGTAGTGACACATATCAAGTAAGTTACGATGAGGTTTAATTACTCTTGGGAAATTCCTCAGAAAAACAGTCACTAACAGCCTTGGTGTCTTAAAGTCAGTGTAGCTTATGTATGATCAGTGGAACAGCTTCTCCAGTGTACAATCCTTAACTGTTAGGTGAGCAAAAGTGTTTTGAGGTTAATGACGAGGCTAAATTCCAAAACATTGCTGGAATTTTTTTTTTGAAATTAACGTATTTTAAAATTTAGCTAAATATGCAAGAAATTTAAGACGTGTGGCTCATTGGCAATTAAATCCGCTAAAAATTAAAAGGATTCTGGTGTGATTCATGGACTGGGTAAGAGACATAGGCGTGTCTCGATGCACCTAAAGATTCTTCTTACCTAGAAGGAAATAGGTGCAGGACCGTAGTGAGTTACAACGTCACGTATGCAAAAGACAACGGTTGAATAATATCGGTATCTCGTCAGCTGTGATTCAAGAGTTCTCTAATTGTCCTCACCTGCGTCACAACTGTTACTTTGTCACAGATATATCCTAAACGTTTTTAACACAAATTCAAAGGGGATTCTGGTTCTCAATAAAGCAAACGGAATCTTTGGCTTCATATCAAAAGTATAAATAATAGAAGTCCTCAGGTTGTTTTTCAACTCTATATATCTTCGGTTAGGCCTCATTTAGGCGACTTGGGCTAGCCTCTCATTGGCCAGTAGGCCTGCTGCAGTGTTCCTTCTTTCTTATGTTAAATCATTTGTCTCCAAGTGTTCTATTACACTAATCATTAAATTAGATATAAGGTTTGACATTGATAGTGAGTTGCACACAAGTTCATCACTTGCAGTCACTATCTACTCTTACATGCATACTTACCTACATGTGGTTCCAAGGGTCGATTCACAGCTCCCAGACCGCTCCTTCGTTGATCGCTAATAGGTCTACTCTGCCCCAGCTCTCAGAGACTTCTCATAGTTTTTTTCTTAAAGCTATGTATGGGTTATGCGTGTGTGGGTGTGTGTGTATGTGTGTGTGTGAGAGAGAGAGAGAGAATGTAGTCACCTAACTGTGGTTACAAGGGTCGATGCATAACTCATCTATGTGTTAGTTACCATTTTGTGTGTTTGTGTTGGTGGTGTGTGTGTGTGTGTGTGTGTTTGTGTGTGTGTGTTTGTGCTTGTGTGTGTGTGGTGTGTGTGTGTGTGTGTGGTGTGTGTGTGTGTGGGTGTGATTGTGTGTGTGTGTACTCACCTATTTGTACTCACCTATTTGTGGTTGCTGGGGTCGATTCATAGCTCCTGGCCCCGCCTCTTCAATGATTGCTACTAGGTCCTCTCTCTCCCTGCTCTATGAGCTTTATCAAACCTCGTCTTAAAACTATGTATGGTTCCTGCCTCCACTACGTCCCTTTCTAGGCTATTCCACTTCCTGACAACTCTATGACTGAAGAAATACTTACTAACATCCCTTTGACCCCTTGTTTCTGTGTCCCCTCTCTGGAACATCTTGTCTATGTCCACTTTATCTATTCCTCGCAGTATTTTATATGTCGTTATCATGTCTCCCCTAACCCTCCTGTCCTCTAGTGTCGTCAGGCCGATTTCCCTTAACCTTTCTTCGTAGGACAATCCCCTTAGCTCTGGGACTAGTCTTGTTGCAAACCTTTGCACTTTCTCTAATTTCTTGACGTGCTTGACCAGGTGTGGGTTCCAAACTGGTGCTGCATACTCCAGTATGGGCCTGACGTATATGGTGTACAGAGTCTTGAACGATTCCTTAGTGAGGTATTGGAACGCTATTCTTAGATTTGCCAGCCGCCCGTATGCTGCAGCAGTTATCTGATTGATGTGTGAATCAGGAGATGTGCTCGGTATTATACTCACCCCAAGATCTTTTTTCTTGAGTGAGGTTTGCAGTCTTTGGCCACCTAGATTATACTCTGTCTGCGGTCTTCTTTGCCCTTCACCGATCTTCATGACTTTACCCTCCTGTCCTCCAGTGTCGTCAGGCCTCTTTCCCTTAATCTTTCTTCGTAGGACAATTCCCTTAGCTCTGGGACTTGTCTTGTTGCAAACCTTTGCGCTTTCTCTAATTTCGTGTTGAGCTTAAACAAGTGTGGGCTCCAAACTGATGTTGCATACACCAGTATGAGCCTGATGTACACGGTGTACAGTCTTGAACGATGCCTTACTGAGGTATCGGAACACTATTCTTAGGTTTGTCAGGCGACCATATGCTGCAGCAATTAACTACTTGATGTGAGCCTCAAGAGATGTGTTCGGTATTATATTCACCCCAAGACCCTTTTCCTTGAGAGAGGTTTGCAGTCTTTGGCCACCTAGCCTTTATTCTGTCTGTAGTCTTCTTTGCCTTTTTCCGATGTTCATGACTTTGCATTTCGCGGGGTTAAATGCGGGGAGACAGTTGCTGGACCAGGCTTGCAGCCTGTCCAGATCCCTTTGTAGTCCTGCCTGATCCCCTTCCGATTTAATCCTCCTCATTAAGTTCTCATCATCTGCAAGCAGGGACACTTCTGAGTCTATCCAGTCCATCATGTCATTCACAAATACCAAAAACAGCACTGGTCCTAGGACTGACCCAATCTGACACCTCGTCCCGTGCCATGACTCGATGTTGGCTCCCTGTCAGGTATTCTCTGATTCATTGCAGTGCCTTTCCTGTTATGCATGCCTGATCCTCTAGCTTTTCCACTAACCTCTTGTGAGGAACTGTGTCGAAGGCCTACTTGCTGTCCAAGAAAATGCAGTCTACACACCCCTTTCTCTCTTATCGTACTTCCGTTATCTTTTGTCATATAACTCCATTAGGTTTGTGATACAGGATTTCCCTTCACTGAAACTGTGCTGGTTGTTGGATATAAGCTTGATCCCCTTTAGGTGCTCCACCACTCTCTTCCTGATATTCTTCTCCATGAATAAGCATACTATACACGTCAGTGACACTGGTCTGTAGTTTAATGCCTCGTGTCTGTCTCCTTTCTTAAAAATAGGGACTACATTTGCCGTCTTCCATACCTCAGGTAGTTGCCCAGTTTCAATGAATGTGTTGAAGATTGTTGTTAGTGGGACACACACCGTCTCTGCTTCCTCTCCAAGACCCACGGAGATATGTCGTCTGGTCCCACAGCCTTTCAGGTATCAAGTTCACTTAGCAGCTTCTTCACCTCATCCTCGGTTTTGTGTATTTCATCCAGCACTTGTTGGTAAATCCCTTGTTGGTGTACTCCCCTATTCTGACTTCCTGGAGTCCTTTTTGTATCCACTGTAAATACTTCATTAAATCTCGTGTTTCATGTGAGCTCCCCACCTTCCTTCCTCAACCTATTTACATGGGCCTTGACTGATGTTTTCCTCGTGATGTGGCTATACAACAACTTCGGGTCAGACTTGATTTGCCATGCTATATCGTTTTCGTACTGTCGCTGGGCCTCCCTCCTTATCTGTGCATACTTCTTTCTGGCTCTTCGATTAATTTCTATATTTTCCTGGGTCATTCGTCTTTTTTATTTTTTCCGTTCTGAAGATAAATCGTTCAGTGAACAGACAAGTTGATAATTAGACACACATGAAATATAGGCCTAACGTAAACGGTGTACAGGGTCGGTATGCTGTTCTTACATTTGGTAGGCGCCCGTATACTGTGCCCTGTGTTATACTCACCACAAGATCCTTTTCCTTGTGTGAGGTTTATAGTCTCTGGCCCCCTAGACTGTCTATTTGCCGTTCCCCAGTCTGCATGTGTGTGTACTCATCTAGTGGTGTTTGCAGGGGTCGAGTCACAGCTCCTGGCCCCGCCTTTTCACTGGCCGCTACTGGGTCACTCTCCCTGTGCCATGAGCTTTATCATACCTCTTCTTAAAGCTATGAATGGAGCCTGCCTCCACTACATCGCTTCCCAAACTATTCCACTTCCCGACCACTTTATGACTGAAGAAATACTTCCTAACATCCCCGTGATTCATCTGAGTCTTCAACTTCCAACTGTGTCCCCTTGTTACTGTGTCCCATCTCTGGAACATTCTGTCAATTCCTCTCAGTATTTTATATGTCGTTATCATGTCCCCCCTTTCTCTCCTGTCCGTCAGTGTCGTCAGGTCGATTTCTCTTAACTTCTCCTCGTAGGACACACCCCTTAGCTCCGGGACTAGTCTTGTTGCAAACCTTTGCACTTTCTCTAGTTTCTTTACGTGCTTGGCTAGGTGTGGGTTCCAAACTGGTGCTGCATACTCCAATATGGGCCTAACGTATACAGTGTACAGGGTCCTGAACGATTCCTTATTAAGATGTCGGAATGCTGTTCCTAGGTTTGCTAGGCGCCCGTATGTGTGTGTGTGTCTTTATGTTAACAATTACTGCTCAAAAGGTATGTGAATCCTATGTTAAAAATACCACTAATTAATTACGATTGAAAATGGAACATGTTGAATCAACTTGCAATGAGATGCTGCTATGTCGTCGACTTCAGCGCGGAGATGGCTAGTGATGTATGTCTCTCTTCATCAGATCGATTGTATTAGTTGGTGGTTCAAATATAATACATTGACCTGTTTTCCTGATGCCTTCTGAACGTAAGTTCATTTGTCGGATAAACGTTGGTCAGTCTGTTTTTCTTTTTCATTCTTTAATTTTACTAAGGAAAAGTTAATTGTTACGGCATAGGAGCAGGAAACGACATAAAATTTAAGCCAGCGTCTAATACGACAGACATATCTATCCATCTTCTGCATTGAAGTCGACAATCTAGCTGCATCTCATTTCATGGTGTTCCATCATTTTGTATTTGCATTCGAAAATTAACAACTAATTACATTTTAACATCGGAATCACTTACCTTTAAATCACCATATGTTAATATAATTAATTCTTATAATTTAGCGTTTGTAATAACTCAGAAATTCTTTTGGCAGTTGACTAAGAATATTCACTAAAAAAGTATGAATTGGCGGTACAGTAAGAATCCTCAGTGCAGAGATATTCTTAGAAAGTGTCCAGTTAATACAAGTCTCATGAAGGAAGTAGAAGATAAAAAATTATTGACTTTTCTACATATCTTTGGGGCCTCTTGTGGTGTCAAAGACTGAGACAAAATAAATTGTGGCAAACAACGTCTGTGCTAACTAGACAGAGAACTGCAAGTGAAATGATGTAGCATTGGTATGGCACCTTGAGTGCAGTGTGGTGTCTCCACAGACAAGAGGCAAACAAGGGACGAGTAAGTAATATGGAAGTGTGAACAAGAACCCATATAGAATGACCATCGTATTCATTTTCGAAGTTTCTTATGAATGTTGCCACCTTAGTTCTGATGTGAGTTGCTGCATATAAAATGTTTTCTGGTAGTTTCTTGTACCTAAAGAAGCACTCGAAAGTCATCATTTAAATCTGTATAGAAACAAGGAAAAAAAATCACTTACATCTTCCTTAGTATATTTCTGATGGGAGTATGAATATAAAGATGCATTTATTTATTTTAATAAATTTAGCTTATTTTCACCTCAGTGACAATGAGCCGAATTAAAGCGGTAGCCATCTTGTATTGTAATATATTCCCTCAACCAATCATGATTAGAGCATATGAGGATTTCTTTGTCCTGAAATTTATAAATTTATTTACTTTTTTACTTACTTATCATTCATGCTAATAAAAGTTTTCATGAATTAGCAGTTGATAAGTGACTGACTGCCTTGGTAGTCATCAAGTGTTCTTCAGTTTCATCAAAGGTGAGAGAGTGGCACCATTGTATTATCATTCTAAACACCAAACTGATTCAAATTCGTCTGAAAACAATCACTCAGTTATGAAAGAATCTTTTCATAACTAGCAATGGAGAGAGTGAATTAGGTAATGAGCAATTAAGAAGCCGGAAGACAATAATCGTTCTCTGTTGCCTCACGTTTGTGAGTGTAAAGAGGTGTAGTGTATGGATGGACAGGTGTTCTAAATGATAACTTCAAAGTTGTCCTAGGTTAATGTTATCACAGAAAATAAGTATAATAGTCAAATTAAGTTTCTCACAGTTTATCATTTAAGTTCCACACTACAATTACTTTCTCATTTGGTACAAAAAAAATTAACACTCTCATAACTTCTCCACAAATATCTCTCTCTCTCTCTCTCTCTCTCTCTCTCTCTCTCTCTCTCTCTCTCTCTCTCTCTTCTCTTTCTTTCTCTCTCTCTCTCTCCTTTACTCCTCTCATTTCTAGATGCATAAACACTTAATATTATCTCACTTTTCGTATCTACACTATCCAGGAATTTATATATTTACATTATCTCTTTTCTGTCTTTAACTTATTTAGTATTACCGCTGCTCTTTCCTTTCATATGTTTATTGAATTCATCTTATTCTGCCATGGTTGTTTTCTGTAAACGTTAATTAGTTTTCGTTGTGGAAACTGAGGAGATGAGTTCGGAATTTAACAAGCAAGTCATTGAATTATTCAACGAGGATTCAGAAAGAATTTTGGACAGCAGGAGAGAATGGGCAGACAACCTGAAAGAATAATATCATCTTAATGAGCGATAAAGTGAGGAAGTTGTAAAGATACTTTAACACATATCAAGCAATTAAACTTGACCTCTCATAGAACAGGTGGGGCTCGAACCCATGGCAAGTGAGTCCTGAAACTCTGCTGCAACTTAAGAGAGGGAACTGAAGCACAGCGTGAATTACTAGAGAGCCTCTATTACAGGTTTAAAAATAACTATAAAACTCACAAGTTGTCCCTAAATTCAAATAGTGTTGAAAAAGACATACAGCATTGACTTACAAATTGAGAACGTTGATGGCCAGAGCAAACATAAGTCTGTACCTGCTCATGTTTTCATAAAATCTTGTAAAATATTTAACAGAAATGGAAGACATCAAAATAGGGTTGCGTATGTATTATCACAAAGGTAGATCATAACTTTCTTATTCCGTCATACAGGAACTCTAGAATATTACACAGGTTCAGAAGAACTTGCCTCAAGTTTTCCAAATATATCGCGAGGATATATTTAAATTATAAAAAAGCTTTCACGTGGCTGAGCAGAATCTAGTGAATAGTAAGATGCATCGAGTAATCTTAAATGAAGACGAATGCGACAGCAATTCTTTCTACTTTACTTTCTCTTTTGTCTTTCCAGCAGATAGGAGCTCCAAAAATCTGATTATAAATCACCGAATAGCACAAATTTCCTTATCTTCCAATTTAAAATACAAAGTCGTCAATGCAATCAATGCAACAACAGTTACATTTTTGTGGGTATTTCATTAAATGTTCATTAAATGTAATATATGTAATGCACTGCATCCGAAATTTTGAAAACCTCATTACCCTAAAACAATTTAATAGTATATATGTCAACAAATTTATAAATATACACTAGCTATTTTTTTTTCTAGTGACATAGATGAAGGGATTGTTAGGCATTTGCTTCCAGTATTTTGGATACCTATGAGATTCATTGGTTACGGAAGAAGTGTTTCAATCCATCTCATCATGAAATAGAGAAGAAACACCTCAAGAGCAAGAATTATTAAGAAATTAGAAAAAAAAACATAGATTGGTGTGTGTATTGACATACACAAGCATGCATAGTCCTATGTCTAGTACTAACAAGATTTACTATGCATCTTACATGTTTAATACACAGAATAAAAATAAATAAGCAATCTCGCCAGAGTGTAAGATATTTAACAGGTTTCTATTTCTCATTCATAAGCCAGGAGAGTAGCACCTCCAGGAGTCGTTGCTCTCAGCTAACTTTCTAAAGACAAAAGCTTACAGAACGCTTTTGTGAGCTAAGTTGATCAGAGTGAGTGGAGACAAGTGGTTTTTCATTGCTTGATGTGCTGTTGGAGTGTGTTAGGAAACTTTTATGAAAGTTTTGATGGCCACTAGTTAGCCGAACTTCAGTTCAGGAGGTGGGATGCACAATCCCTAACCTCTGAAATAAAGCATATATATGTATCAGGTCGAAGGGTAAATTGAAATGTGATGTCTGCATATTTCTTGAATGACAGTTGTTGAAAAAATTATTGTTAATCCATTTCCTCTTGTGGAAGACTATCTTGGTGGCAGAAGGACAGTGAGCTAAAAGACGACGAAATATAAATTATGAACTGTTCTCTTTTTATTCTGTCTTGTAAGACAAGGTTCTCTTTTATTCACTCAAAAATAGAGGTGTTAAAAGATCAATTCAGAGATCAGGGGTCAGAGTACAGGAAATGGGAGGTCTGAGAGAGTTGTGAGAGAGGAGGATCAGAGGATAGGAACACAGAGGTCTCAAGGGAATTTCAAATTGGAGATGGTTCAAGAGGATCACAGGGGATTAACAGAAGGATGAGAGCGGTTTTAAGAGAATAGGACTTAAATCTACAGGACGGAAGCAACAAAAAAGCGACGCAGAAAGGGAGGAACAGATACAAATAGAGGAAAAGTCAAGTGGAGTAACAGTTGCGGGAGTGGTGAGAGAAGGGTTATTTTAACTAACATAAACTAAAATCAAGAGAATGTTTCTCTTGAGGAAAACACATCATCACTAATTCTTTAAAGCTGACCAGATGATAAATTATACATATATTGCTCAGAAAACATTTCTACCTACGCAGCCTTAACCTATGACACGTTCCATCCATTTCATTCGCTTAATTAGTTACTGAAGATTGATGCATTTAGGGGTCACATTGAGGCGGTGGAACTGTAGGCTTTCAAATTAGATTGAAGCACAGGAACGATAAAAAAAATAATTTTTATTTTTACTAGTACACCTAGCTGACATCTTTGGCATACTATATAAAAAAACTGGTTATGCAGAGCATTTCTGGAGAGTAGATTAATCTTGTTCACCAGGATGCGACCATCAACAATAGGCTAACTCCCAGGTGCCTATTTACCGCTAAGTGAACTGGTACAGCAGGTGTAAGAAAACATGCCCAGCGTTTTTTCCCGTGCCGGGTATTAATCACGGACCCATTGTTGTGTGACTTGTGGACTGTATCAAACAAGCCACGACCAGTTTCTTAAAATAAGAGTCCCTCACCAACATCAAGGAGAGAATAATGAAAGGAAAAATGGCCACTCAGCAGAGACTTCCTCCAGTAGTCACACGGAACAATAATAAGAATGGCCCATGTAGCACTGTGCCTAGCGCAGCCATGCATAGAAATTGCCCCATGATTCTTGCCCAAAATACATTAAACAAGCCTTGAAATCTTGAAGCTGTTTGAATAAGGCGTTCCTAGAGTGATAAATCAAAATACGTTATAAAGCAAACGATGAGGTTGCTAAAAATGTTCCGAAATTTAGGAAAGTATTTCCTAGTTAAACTTAAAAATGCCGTAATCCGTTGATTTTTATTTAATTTTCAGTTTTCTTTTAACATTTTCATTCTGGTCAAAATTCACAAGAATTCTGAAAAGAAAAATATTTCATTTAGAATTTTTGAAATACCTAATTTGATAAAATTGACAGAATTATCAAATCAGCAGAGTCGAGCTCAAAATTAATGCAAAATTACTTCTTATTAAGACACCAGCACTTGGGGTTTAATGCTGAACAAAAAAAATCACTAGTTACAAAATGGAGGAAAGAATTTGCATAATAAAATTGGCAAATTTAAATTTACATTGATCAAAGTTACTGACAAGATGTGTTTTATTAAAGCCCACCACTGGTGAAAATTTGAAGCCGATCAGAAAAAGCATTCAAGACAAATTGTTCGGACTTTAGTAAGTCTGCAACCACTTTCTGGTATGATCTACATTTATCAGAGATGGAAATATTCAACAAAAGTTTGATCTTTCAGAGTTGATGTGCGACCTTTTTTCCCTTGCTTTATTCATTTGCGTGTGTGAAAGACGAGTCCTCACTGATTATAGAAATTAAGCAAACCACCAGGTTGTATGCAAGAACATCAGCAAGACGTCTCTTGTCAGAGCGGAGAACTATCCAAATATCTAATTAATGATATAAAAATCTAGCCAGTGCTATCAATATTATAGGAGAGAGAGAGAGAGAGAGAGAGAGAGAGAGAGAGAGAGAGAGAGAGAGAGAGAGAAAGAGAGAGAGAGAGAGAGATAGAGAGAGAGAGAGAGTTGTTATTGATTAAATATCACTCGTTTGTGGTTACAGTAATATATATACTGCTCGTTGAGGCTAGTACATCAAACGGGGAGTAGAATAAAAATAGCTCAGAGGCACCCACACCACGGTATGTCCTCGGATAAAGGTAAAACACCTAGCTCTGCTGGATGTTTGATTCTTGTACGATTGCGTGGTCCTGTGGGTTAGAGCGTCATGTGATTTACGCTCACCATGACGTGGGCCAAAACGACAAGGGTTCGAATTTTCGGGTAGTCTCAGGAGTATCTGAGAGTGTTAGAGCTAAGAAAGGGGTAGCAATGATATTGAAGAATCAGTTATGGAGAGAGAAGAGGGAACATACATGTATAAATTCAAGGATTTTGTGGATTAAAATAAGGGTCGGATGTGAAAAGTGGGTCATAATTAATGTGTATGCACCTGGAGAAGATAGGAGTGTAGAGAGAGAGAGAGAGAGAGAGAGAGAGAGAGAGAGAGAGAGAGAGAGAGAGAGAGAGAGAGAGAGAGAGAGAGAGAGAGAGATTTTAGATGTCAAGCAAGTGTTTAGAACTTTTGAGCCAACTGAGAGAATAATTGTGGTATGGGGCCTAAATGCCAAAGTAGGAGAAGCGTTTAGAGAGGGTGTGGTAGGTAAGTTTAGGGTGCCAGGTGTAAATGATAATGGGGAGCATTTGATTGAACTTTGTATAGAAAGGCGTTTGGTTATAGGAAACATATTTTAAGAAAAAGAGGATAAATAAGTATACACGATATGATATAGGGCGTAATGACAGTAGTTTGTTGGACTACGTATTTGTAGATAAAATACTGTTGGGAAGACTTCAGGATGTACATGTTTATAAAGGGGCCACAGATATATCAGATCACATTTTAGTTGTAGCTACAGTGAGAGTAAAAGGTAGATGGGATACAACGAAAATAGGAATCAGCAAGTAAGAGAGAGGTGAAGGTTCATAAACTAAAGGAGGAGGCGGTTAGGGTAAGACATAAACAACAGTTGGAAGACAGATGGGCTAGTGAGAGTATAGGCAATGGGGTATAAGAGGTATGGGGTAAGTTTAACAATATAGTGGTATAGTGTTCACCACAAGTTTGTTGTTACAGGGAAGTGGGTGCAGGAGGGAAGAAGAGCGATTGGTGGAATGATTATGTAAAGAGAATAGTATGA
Organism: Cherax destructor; assembly: GCA_009830355.1. Classification (NCBI taxonomy): domain Eukaryota; kingdom Metazoa; phylum Arthropoda; class Malacostraca; order Decapoda; family Parastacidae; genus Cherax; species Cherax destructor. The sequence continues at coordinate 51,522 of WNWK01011983.1, forward strand.
GAGAGAAAGTTAGCATATGAGAGGTTTTTACAAAGTAGAAGTGATGCAAGGAGGGAGGAGTATATGAGAGAAAAAGAGAGGTTAACGGAGTGGTAAAGTAATGTAAAAAGAGGGCAAATGAGAGAGTGGGTGAGATGTTATCAACAAATTTTGTTGAAAATAAGAACAAGTTTTGGAGTGAGTTTAATAGGATGAGAAAGCCTAGGAACGAATGGCTTTGTTAGTTAAAAATAGAAGAGGGGAGTTATTAAATGGAGAGTTAGATGTATCGGGAAGATGGAGGAATTGTTAAATGTTGATGAAGATAGGGAAGCTGTGAATTCATGTACAGGGCAAGGAGGAATAACATCTTATAGGAGTGAGGAAGAACCAGTTTTGAGTGTGGGGAAGTGCGTGGGGCAGTGGGTAGAATGAAAGTGGGTAAATCAGCTGAGATTGATGGGATAAAGATATAAATGTTAAAAGCAACTGGGCATATAGTTTTGGAATTGTTAGTGTTTATATTTAGTAAATGTATGGAAGAGGGTAAGGTACCTAGGGATTGGCAGAGAGCATGCATAGTTCCTTTGTATAAAGGCAAACGGGACAAAAGAGAAAGCAAAAATTATAAGGGATTAAGTCTGTTGAGTATACCTGGTAAAGTGTATTGTATAGTTATTATAGAAAGATTTAAGAGTAAGACGGAGAGCAGGATAGCAGGTGAACAAGGAGGCTATAGGAAGGGTAGGGGGTGTGTAAACCGAGCGTTTGCAGTGAAACATATAGGTGAACAATATTTAGATAAGGGTAAAGAAGTGTTTGTGGCATTTATGGATTTGGAAAAGTCGTATAATAGGTTGGATAGAGGGGCAATGCGGCAGATGTTCCAAATGTATGGAATAGGATGTAGGTTATTGAAAGCAGTGAACAATCTTTACGAGGATGGTGAGGCTCAGGTTAGGGAATGTAGGCGAGAGGGAGATTATTTCCCAGTAAAAGTAGGCCTTAGACAGGGATGTGTGATGTCACCATGGTTGTTCCATATATTTATAGATGGAGTTGTAAGAGAAGTGAATGCGAGGGTGTTGCAAGAGGTGTGGGGTTAAAAGATAAAGAATCTAACACAGTTGCTCTTTGCTGATGACACTGTGCTTTTGGGAGATTCTGAAGAGAAGTTGCAGAAGTTGGTTGATGAGTTTGGTAGGGTATGTAAAAAAAGGAAATCAAAAGTGAATATATGAAAGAGTAAGGTAATGAGGATAACCCAAAAATTAGGTAACGGAAGATTAGATATGAGATTCGAGGGAGAGAGAATGGAGGAGGTGAATATATTCAGATATTTGGGAGTGGACATGTCAGCGGATGGGTCTATGAAAGATGAAGTAAATCATAGAATTGACGACTGAAAAAAGGTGAGTGGTGCACTGAGAAGTCGGTGGAAACAAAGAACTTTATCCATGAAAACAAAGAGGTAAATGTATGTGAGTATAGTTATACCAATGCTCTTGTATGGGTGTGAGGCATGGGGTGTGAATGTTGCAACAAGGAGAAGGCTGGAGGCAGTAGAGATGTCATGTCTGATGGAGATATGTGGTGTGAATATAATGTAGAGAATCCGTAGTTTGGAGAATAGGAGGTGTGGGATTAACAAAACTATTATCCAGATAACTGAGGAGGTGTTATTGTGATGGGTTTGACATGTAGAGAGGATCGAACGAAAGAGAATGACTTCGAGAGTGTATAAATGTATAGTGAAGGGAAGGCGGGAAAGGGGTCCTGCCCTGTCCTGACTAAGTATTTAAGTTGGGCTATTCTGGTTTCCAGAAATTTACCTCTTTGACCTATATATGAGAGACGACACTGAGTACATTGAACCTTGTAAACCCCACCAACTTTGTTGGAGGATGTGTTTTTAATTAGTCTTTGTTTCACTGTCCCAATGTTTTTGAAAGCAAGGATTATATTGATCTTTTTAATGCCTTATGCATGTAAACTAGTTTCTCATTATATAGTAAAACTAGTACAAATAGAAATAGAACACAAATAGAACACAAAGAGTAATAGTAAACACAGTAAAGTCTGAGGCAACTGCAGTGAAAAGCTCTGTTCCACAAGGCGCAGTATTCGCTCCCATCCTATTCCTCATCCTCATATCTGACATAGACAGATATGTAAGCCATAGCTCCGTGTCTTCCTTGCGGATGACACCCGGATTGCCATGACAGTGACCTCCATCGAAGACACCACAAGACCCCAAGCGGACATCAACCAAATCTTCAAATGGGCCACTGAAAACAATATAAAGTTCAATGAAGAGAAATTTCAACTACTTAGATATGGAAAATTTGAGGAAATTATATTGTAGGGTTAAATTCTAAAAATAAAATAGAGCGAAAAAGTAATGTGAAGGACCCGGGACAGATAATGTCAGAGTATCTCGCTTTCAAAGACCACAACAATGTATTTACAGCATCTGCTAGAAAAATGACAGGATGGAAAATGAGAACCTTCAAAACCAGGGACGAAAAGCCCATGATGATTGTCTTCAAACCGCTTTATCTCTCTAGGCTGGAATACTGCTGTACACTAACTGCCCCCTTCAAGGCTGGCGAAATTGCTGATCTGGAGAGTGTACAAAGAACTTTCACGGCACACATAAGTACGATAAGGCACCTAAACTACTGGGAAAGGTTGAAGGTTCTTGATTTGTGCTCCTTGGAACGCAGGCGAGAGAGATTCATGATAATATAAACTTGGAAAATCCAAGAGGGATTAGTACCAAACTTGGACACGAAAATCACTTCCTATGAAAGCAAAAGACTCAGCAAGAGATGCATCATTTCCCCATTGAAAAGCAGGGGCGCCTCGAGTACACTGAGAAAACACACAATAAGTGTCAGGGGCCCAATACTGTTCAACTGCCTCCCAGAATACATAAGAAGGATTACCAATAGACCCCTGGCTGTCTTCAAGAAGGCACTGGACAGGCACTTAAAGTCAGTACCTGACCAGCCGGGCTGTGGTTCGTACATCAGTTTGCGTACGACCAGCAGTAACAGCCTGATTGATCAGACCCTGATCCACCACGAGGCCTGGTCTCAGACCGGGCCGCAGGGCCGTTTACCCCCGAACCCTCTCCAGGTACTTGTCAAATATGTCATAAAGTATATTACGGTCAAAGTCTTGAACTTAGATTAAGACAACATAAATATAGCATTAGAAGTGGAAAGATTATATTGCTGTGTTTATTCATGGTCGACAGGGACATAATAGAATCATGTTTATAAAAAATAGTTTTGAAAATAATATGAATATTTCTTTTGGTTTATATAAATTGGATTCATTTACAATTAATAAAATTTGGGAAGAATTTAAAGTACATTAGACAAATTTTTATGTAGAGTATAAGCTGTGTTTCACGGATCAGTTACTACCTACCTACATCATTATAAAAAGTCAGGTGTTGTTGGGGGTGGCAGTGAGGTGTAGTCTCGTCCTTATATGCCTTTCTTTTAACCTTTTATTTTTATAGTTCCTTGATAATGTGCGAAGTCACGAAAGCCCTTGGAATTTCAATTTTTTTCACAGTGGTTGTTCTGCGTATATATATAGAGCATGCACACCCTCTCATATATTACACAGTGAAGCATAACAACTCTTCCTGACACGCACATTCTCCAAAAACAAGTCACTTTACACACGCAGGGTAATGATCGGTGTAATGAATACCTTACCTTCTAAGTCCCGGAATAACATCACGCAATATCGTGAATTCCGTTTTCGTATATGTAAATTCCTGACGTTTTTCTGAGAGGAATAAATATATGTTATACTATTTAAGTAAGGAATTTTGAATTAGCTTTAACTGTAGTTACTGATTAAGGAAACCAGAGCATGCAATGGACGACCATTTCTGGACGCTAATTTTCGCAGTCGTCTTCATGTAGATCTTTCTTAAGATTCACGTACTGAAAACATTTTTATCTCGAAAATAATAAATGTATGTGTACTCACCTAATTGTTGTTGTGGGGGTCAAGTCACAGTTCCTGGCCCCCCCTTTTCACTGGTCGTTACTAGGTCCACTCTCTCCCTGCTCCATGAGCCTTATCATACCTCTTCTTAAAGCTAAGTATGGATCCTGCCTCCACTGCATCACTTTTCAGACTGTTCTACTTTCTGATAACTCTATGACTGAAGAAATATTTCCTAACATACCTGTGACTCATCTGAGTTTTCAACCTCCAATTATGGTCCCTTGTCGTTGTGTTCCATCTCTGGAACATCCTGTCTATGTTGATCTCGTCAATACCTCTCAGAATTTTATATGTGCTTATCATATCCCCCCTATCCCCCCTGTCCTCCAACGTCGTCAGGTCGATTTCCCTTAACCCCTTCCTTAGCTTCGGGACTAATCTCGTTGCAAACCTTTGCACTTTCTCTAATTTCTTGACGTGTTTCACCAGGTGACGTGTTTCACCTGGCTTTTTCATTGTTTCTGTTTCCCTTGGGTACAAACCTCTCCTCAGCTTCCTTGCATATTGTTGTCACATATTCCATCATTTCGTTTACTGACTTCCCTTCCAGTTCTCTGTCTCACTGAACCCCGTTTAGGAAGTTCTTCCTGCCCGTGTAGTCCCCTTTCTTGTAGTTTGGCTACATTCGTCTGACCCTATCTGTCCCCCTCCACTTGTAACTCTACTGTGTATTCGAAGCTTAAAATCACATGATCACTGGCCCCAAGGGGTCTTTCATATGTGATGTCCTCAATATCTGCACTACTCAAGGTGAATACTAGGTCCAGTCTCTCTGGTCATCCTCTCCTCTCTCTCTGGTAGTGTCCCTTACGTGTTGGTACATAACGTTTTCAAGTACCACCTCCATCATCTTAGCCCTCCACGTTTCTTGGCCCCCATGTTGCTCGAAGGTCTCCCAATCGATTTCCTTGTGGTTGAAGTCACCCATGATCAGTAGCTTTGCCCTGCTCGCATGAGCCCTTCTGTCCACTTCAGGCAGTGTGTCAACCATTGCTCTATTACTCTCAGCATACTCTTGCCTTGGCCTCCTGCTGTTCTGTGGTGGGTTATACATCACTGCAATTACCACCTTATGACCTCCAGACTGAAGTGTTCCTACTATGTAATCTCTTGCTTCTCCTCTGTCTCCTCTCTCCAGCTCATCAAAATTCCATCGGTTTTTGATCAGCAGTGCCACTCCTCCACCCCCTCTGTTTCCTCTGTCTTTCCTCAGGATCTGATATCTCGTTGGAAAGATGGCATCTGTTATCATACCTGTGAGCTTGTTTTTTCTGAGAGCTATTATGTGCGGTGATGCCTCTTTGACTCTTTCGTGCCACTTCTCCCACTTATTTGTTATTCCATCAGCTTTGGTGTACCATACCTTCAGTTTCCTCTCCAGCACTGTGTTTTGTGGGGTCTGTGAGGGTGGGGGACCTGGCAGTGTACTGTGAGATTTTATAGTGGAGTGTTGGGAGGGGCTGTGAGTGTGGGTTGTGGTTTGTGTTGGGATAGTGTGCTTGATTGTGGGGTTTTGGGCATGGTTCTGTGTGAGCTTGCTCTTGTTACTCTGCCCTGCTCTGGTAGTCCTCTGCTGATTCTGTCCTTGTCTCTCCTCCTAGCTCCTTTCTTCTTTGTGTCCTCTCTCTCTCAACTGCTGTCGTTCTGTTTTTGTTCTGTCTCGGTCTAGGAACACCCTCATGTATTCTTCCGTTTCCTTCAACCGTGGTTTCTCTTGGAGGATCCTGTCCCGCACTGTTTCTGTCCTGAGAATCAGCTTGAGTGGTCATTTTCTCTCCTTCAAGTACCCACCTATTCTCTGAAAATTTACAATCTCGGAGATGTCCTCTTCACCTAATTCTGTGAGGATGTTCTCAATTTCGTTTCTTTCTGCCTGCCGTCTTTCAGTGTGTGTTCTTCCCTCGCTCTCTTGCAGCCCATGAATAAACACTGATTTCGCCCTCTCCTCCTCCCATTGCCATTCCCTCTGTGACTCTGGTTCATGTCTGTACATGGCCATTTTCTCTCTCATTTTTTCCTGTAGCTCTTTTGTGGCATGATCGTGCCTCTGCATTTGACCTATCCCCCTTTCCACCTGCACCCAGCTGCTCACCCCATTCATTCCTTGGCCCTGCTTGGTAGGCAGATATGTCCTTCTTTCCCAATGGGCCCCCCTGATGTTGTGTCTTTTCTGGTCAATACCCCTGTAACCTGCTTCATCCTGCTTACCTCATGGATTAGGACCCTTATCCTGGCTACTGCAACTTCGACTTGTGACTCCCAGTTCCTCTTCTCCAACCTCTTTTCCAATTTCACAGAAAGCTCTGTCTCCATTTTTGCAGAAAGCTCTCCTAGTTTTCTCTCCCACTCTTGTTCCATCCTTTTGCACTGCTCTTCTATCCATTCTTCCTTACCAGAATCATTCTCCTCTGGTCCCTGGGTCCTTCGAGTCCCTACCTTTTTGTGTGTGTGTGTGTGTTTATTGTCAAGTATGTAAAATACCCTCACGGATGAGGGATATATTTGTTTAGGTCAGAGTTATTCATAATGGTTTTCTTTGTGTACATTCACATAAAGTTTATCTTATTTCATATTTAGAGCCTGAAGTGCTCCATATGTACAATAAACGAATAGGAAAGATGTAGTCTTCAAATCCAACAAGCTGTCAACCTCTGCTGAAGACGTTACCTGTGGTAACCGAATACTCTCTGACCATTTATCGGTCCATGACCTGTCTTCTGATTATTACTGGTATTATTTCAGTATTCCTTTAGTGTTTATATCATGGTAATATTTGAGGTAATGCCACAAAGAGAAAATACTCATGTTTTAGTGTACATCAATATCAGGATGAACGAGAGGAGTGAGTTTGCAATTGCTTCTATTCTCAGTACTTCTGAAGGAAAGCTCCACTCGCACCATCACTTAACCAGAGTTCTTAGTTCCAGGAGTCGCCTTTTATCCCGAGGTACAAAATTCAGCTTTGTTTCGTGACTAAGTGATAGTTGTTACAGGCTCTAATGACAGCTTAAATTATACTCCAGTGACTCTCAATAGTTACTTGTATTATTGCACTCTGTTGATAGTTCTACTTCGTTTATAACTACTCATTTTAATTTTAGCATTATCATAACATTGAATAGTCGCCTAGTGTTCCAACCATCAGCAGCAATTACTTATTTTCACCACTTTGTTCTCCGTGTTCTTTGTTTCCTTTAGGAAAAATCCGTAACGAGCTGAAATTGCTTAATAAATGATTTACCCAAAATTTTCGTTGAAGATCTAGTTGAAGGAATAACTGAACTACAGTGAGGAACATCACTGTCACTTATCCACTGGGAGAAACTAAGCTATGTAGGGGTCCCGACTACCGCAGCCTCATGATTCCACCTGGTTTAACATCTACATGTTCCTCTCCAGCCGCAAAGCAAAACTATAAATCCAGCAGGTCATCAAGAGGAAAGACAGCTTTTGTTATTGTTTTGGTGTGCCTTCCAGGTGAGTTGAAGGACCTCATGTGGCTTTTGGTATTGGATTTAAGTATATTTGTATTTTTATGATCTAATTTAACCAATACCTAAATTCATATTAAGTTTTGATTTTAATACGAATATTGGTTTAGGATTATAAAAATTACATCGATTTATAATTAATAAAATTTAAGTAGGTTGGTTATTGTAGTAGACTGGTAGACAGCAACCACCCAGGGAGGCACTACCGTCCTGCCAAACTCGTGTGAACCTGAAACCTGTAGTTGTTTTATACAATGGCAGGATTGCTGGTGTTTTCCTCTTTCTTTCTCATAAACACGCAAGAAAAAATGTACGTCTTGCTACTTTACTTACACTTAGGACCACTACATATATATGAACACGCATATATATACACACCAATATGATTTTTTCTTATTTTTCTAAATATTTCTTGTTCTCTTTATTTCCTTTCATCCCCAAGGGAAAGTGGAAAAGAATCTTTCGTCTATAAGCCATGTGTGTCGTAATACAAGGAGCGAGGAGAATATGGAGAGAGGTTAATATAGTGATGAATGAATGAACAATTAGAGCAAATGAGAGAGTGGGTGAGATGTTATCAAGAAATTCAGAAAAAAGTTTTGTAGTGACATTAATAAGTTGAGAAAGCCTTGGGAACGAATGGATTTGGTAGTTAAAAATAGAAGAAGGGAGTTATTAAATGGAGAGTTAGAGTTATCGGAAAGATGGAGGGAATATTTTGAGGAACTGTTAAATATTCATTAAGAAAGGGAAGCTGTGATTTCATGCATTAGGCAGGGAGGTATAACGTCTTGCAGGAGTGAGGATAAGCCACTAGTGAGTGTACTAGAGGTGCATGAGGCAGTGGCAAATGAAAGGAGGTAAAACAGCTGGGATTGATGGGATAAAGACAGAAATGCTAAAAGCAGGTGGGGATATAGTTTTGGAGTGGTTGATGTTTTTATTTAATAAATGTATGGAAGAGGGTGAGGTACCTAAATATTATCAGAGAGCATGAGTAGTTCATTTATATAAAGGCAAAGGGGACAAAAAGAGTGTAAAAATTTTAGGGAAATTAGCCTGTTGAGTATACCTGGTAAAGTGTATGGTAGAGGTACTATGGAAAGAATTAAGAGTAAGACGGAGAGCAATATAGCAGATGAACAAGGACGCTTTAGGAAGGGTAGGAGTAGTGTAGACCAAGTGTAAAGATTTTTTTGTAGCATTTATGGATTTGTAAAAGGCGTATCATAGTTTTTTTACGAGGATAGTGAGGCTCAGGTTAGGGTATGTAAGAGAGAGGGAGATTATTTCCCAGTAAAAGTAGTCCTAAGACAGGGATGTGTGATGTCACCATGGTTGTTCAATATATTTATAGATAGGGTTGTAAGACAAGTGAATGCGTGGGAGTTGGCAAGAGGTGTGGGTTAAATGATAAAGAATCTAACACAAAGTAAGAGTTGCCACAGTTTTTGCTGATTCTGAAGAGAAGTTGCAGAGGTTGGTGGACGAGTTTGGTAGGGTATGTAAAAGAAGGAAATTCAAAGTGAACATAGGTAAGAGTAGGGTGATGAAGATAAATAATTTAGGTAATGAAAGACTGGATATCAGACTGGAGGAAGGAAGTATGGAGGAAGTAAATGTATTCAGATATTTGGGAGTGGCTTGTCAGGAGATGGGTCTATGAAAGACAAGGCAAAGTATGGATCTGTTGAGGGGAAAAATTTGAGTGGTGCAGTGAGAAGTCTGTGGAGACAAAGAACGTTATCCATGGAAGCAAAGAGGGGAATGTATATATTTTTGAGAAGATTCCTAGACACGGAAAGATGATGGCAGAGTCAACCATATCACTCATCAAGTGGGCTCCAAGTTTGTTAAGATTCACGTCTGGCAGCTGCATTTGAGTGATTAAGGCTCTGCTTTCTCTGTTAACTAATAGTATATGATAATTTGTCTCTTGTAGAATATATACGAGTACTGCGTGAAAATACATTCCTCAGTATTTATATTTATACCACTGAATAGACCAGAGAAATCACTCACCCATAAGGAAAGATTACAAGGATTATTATAGGTACCATCTGCTAAAAGATGAAATTTAGATAATAAATGACGTGTTCCAGAGGAACGACCCTGATGAACTGCTGTCTTAGTCCCGCAACGCCTCCTACCCTGACCCCTCGTAAATTGCACACTGAACAATTGCACTTAATTATGTATACGAACGATAATTGCAAATTATCAGTATCAATGGAGTGTTTAGGAACACTCCATTGATATTGTGACAATGGGACACATGTAAAGCCTATGACACCTATACTATAATTAACGTTTCATTCCACTGGTATTTTTAATCACATAAAATAAATAATAGAAATAGAATAACTTCCTAGACTTTTAGAAATTAAAATAATTTTTGTAGACGTTTTACTGAGGTTGAAATATTAAGACAAAACACGCACTCACAACATTACAGAAATACAAGTGTGTACAAACGTGTATCTTAAGAAAGATCTAAATAAAGAAAATTGCTGAAAAGAGCACTTTTGAAGTGTCCTCAAGTGCACGCTCTCGGGACAATCAGACACCACTACTCATACTATTTCATATACTGGAGCAGAATAGCACAGTATATATTTATTTTGATCAGAGAAAACGTCTGAGTTTGCAGTTCTTGGAATGGAATTCACGATAATGCGTAAGATTACTAAAATTATATGGCAAGGCATTCATAATACCGATTATTACCTGTAGGAAACTGCGTCGTTTTGGGTGAACGTGCTTGGGAAAA